>PVJC01044895.1:0-13913 GCA_004026665.1 Murina feae | reverse complement strand
ACTGGCTTGGGGGGTAGTTGGGTGTGAGCAGGCTGCCAGGGTGGGCAGTTGGGGATGAGCAGCCTGGTAGGGGGGGCAGTTGGGGGCGAGCAGGCTGGCAGACAGAGTGGTTAGGGGCGATCAGGCAGGCAGGCAGGTGAGTGGTTAGGAGTCATCAGTCCTGGATTGCAAGAGGGTACAGGCAGGGCTGAGGGACACACCCTATCCTCCACCCCCCCATGCATGAATTTCATGCACTGGGCCATTAGTAGATACATAGGATGAGTTGTAGGTAAAATGATGACATTGAACCCAGTAGTACCAATGTTTGGCTTATTTTTGCCAGTCTATATTATTTAGGAAGAATAATAGAGTATATGGAATTCTGTATTGTTCTAGTTTTGTATTTGTTTAATGCTGCAAAAGTGCTTTAATTCATAACAAAGAACCTAATTGAGCAGAGATTGCAGTTGTTTTTTAGGATAAATGTAGACCTGGAATAGTAATGAAATAATTCCCATAGAAGAAGTTTAAAAAATACATTGCAAGCATTTTAAACAAAAATGAACATAACTAATACGTTATTTGTGTCCAGCATATATTTGCATAAAGAAATGATGTTACAAAATGTGAGGATCTCAGTGTGAGTTTTAGCTCCATTACCATCTTAGGCATTCATTTGTTTCATTTTAGTAGTGTTGGAGGCCTAAAGGGCTATACTGAAAATTAGTTCTTGTTCCATGGAAGCTTTGAAATTTATTTTCATTCATGGTATATTGAAGACTTCTGAAAAGTACAGTAGGTGCATTAAGTAGTATTTCATAAATCTTCTTTTAAACCTTATCTTGGCAATTTATGTTGCCATTTGTTAAAAACTCATATTACCTTATTCCTGTCCCTTGTTAATAGATGGGGTTGTTTATTTATTAGGTGTCCCATTCCCGAAGAACTTCATGTCTGTGGCAAAAACTATACTCAAACGTCTCTTCAGGGTTTATGCTCACATTTATCATCAACATTTTGACCCTGTGATCCAGCTTCAAGAGGAAGCGCATCTGAATACATCTTTCAAGCACTTTATCTTTTTTGTCCAGGTAAGTTGGATTAGGAGGCCATTTTGTTTAGTAAATTAGTTATCTACAGAGTTCTGAGGTGAATACTGCATTCATACTGTAGGGATAAAAATTTGCCCTATTTCTCTAGTCTTCCTCTTCTATACTTGCCATAATGATAAGGACTGACCTTTGTTTCTGAATTCCATTTATCTCTTACGCAGCCACATGCAAGTCATGCAAGTCTAAATAAAATGGCTCTGAGAATTCTTCCTTGGATTTGCTTGAGTTAATGGGCTAATATGAAGGAGCCGTATAAGGAACCTGGCTAGTTTGGCAGGTGTATTGATGAACTTGATCTCTTGAACTTCTTAGCACTCCTGCGCTGGGGGTGGGCCTGATCAGCAGCGAACCCGGCTGCTTCAAGGGCGGGAAAGGGAGGCAGGGCTGGGTCGGCAGTGGCCTCAGCTGCTGTGGGGCTCCAGTGGTCCGGAGAGGCTGCTGTGGGGCCCGGGGAGTGAGGCAGGGCCGGACCAGCAGGCTGAGGGGCTGGGGAGCGAGGCAGGGCAGGACCAGACGGCTGCAGAGCCCGGGAAGCCAGGCAGAGCCGGATGGGCAGCAGCTGCAGGGGCTGCTGTGCTGGGGGCCCAGGTCAGGGCTCATGCAGGAGGCTACCAATTGATGTGTCCCTCTCACATTGATGTTTCTCTTTGTCTTTCCCTCTCTCTTCCATGCTCTAAAAATCAATGGGAAAATATCCCTAGGCGACTGGAAGGTGAACAGTGGGCCAGGCTCCTAGTTGCTTGTATAAGCAGACAGGGTGTCCACACTCATGCATGTGAACACCTTTGAAGACCAGGATGGAGCTGGTGGTTGGGAGATCAGCAAGGTTTGCTGAGGGTCAGGGGCTGGCTCTACTTTCCAGTGCAGAATTCTGAGGAGCCTTGAGAATTCTAAATTTCAATCTGCTCTCCTTGGTCACTGTGAAGGTATATTTTGTCAAGGTGGAAGAACAGAACATGTTTTATTTAACAACTAGAGGCCCAGTGCATGAAATTCATGCATGGGGGGAGGGGGAGAGGGAGTGTCCCTCAGCCCGACCTGCACCCTCTCCAATCCAGGAGTCCTCAGGGGCTGTCCTATTGATGGCTTAGGCCCACTCCTCGAGGTTCTCTGCTCTCTGCAGGATCTGCCTGCTCCACACCATGGCGACAGCAAGCAGGCCCTGCTGGGACCTGATAGGACCTGCCAGCAGGCCCTGCTGGGTGCTGCCTGTGGGCTGCGCTTGCCTGTTTGCGGATCGCCGGGGCAACCCGCCAGCAGGCCCTGCTGGGGGGTTGGCCTGCTTTGGGTTGCCACGACAATGACTGCTGTGCTTACGTTGCCGGGGTGACACAGCCAGCGTCCTGCCCTGCTATGGGCGCTGTCATCTTTGTCACGGAGTGATGGTTAATTTGCATATTACTCTTTTATTAGATAGGATATATTAGTTTAATGTCAAATATATTTAGTCATACAATACATACATTATTTATATTTATATTTATATATTTATATTTCTAGGGGCCCGGTGCATGGAATTTGTGCACTGGGAAAGGTTACTCAGCCCAATGTGCCCCCTCTCACATATTGGGAGCCCTCAGGGGGTGTCCTACTGACTGCTTATCACTGCTCCCTGCTCCCCTTAGGGAATGGGCCTAAGCCACAGTCTGGCCTCCCTTTGTGAGAGGCAACCAGACTAATCAGGGGAAGCCACCAGCCCCATCATCCCACTGCTGTAGCCACTGCTAGTCACTGCAGCCACCAAGGTGTTTTCATCAACACAGACTCCAGTCCCTTCACCATGAAAAAATGACAACTTCCTTTAGTCATTTTCAAGATGTGTCTTTCATAGGATATGACATTTCTTTCTTTCTTTTTTATCCTCACCTGAGGATATGTTTCCATTGATTTTTAGAGAATGTGGAAGAGAAGGGAAAGACAGAGAGAAACATCAAAGTGAGAGGAACACTTTGATTGGTTTCCTCCTGCATGGGCCCTGACCTGGGCCCTGGCCAGGGAGGAGCCTGCAATCTAGGTACATGCCCTTGGTCAGAATTGAACCCAGACCCTGCAGGCTGAGGCATTATGCACTGAGCCAAACCGGCTAGGGCAGGATATGACATTTCTTAAGCCCTCCAGCAGTGGACCTTCATTTTTTTTCTCCAGGAGTGTGATGGAAAAACCCTAGATTGCCTTTTTGGATTCTTATTACCCAAGTTACTAAGAATATTACCAGTGGTATACAGGGAGCTTAGCAAATGAGCAGTCAGAAAAGGTGTTTCCTCTGTAGTTCACTCCTATCACTGGCTCCACCCCTGCCCCTCCAATCCTAGCTCCACCCCTGCCCAGGCCTGTAACCTCTGGCCGAGGATGCAGGCCTGGGCAGGGGACCCACAGACTCCTGAAATCACTGGCTTCACAGAGCCCATCCCCTTCAGTCTCCAGCCTTGCCCCTGCCCAGGCCTGAAGCCTCTGGCCCAGGCCTTATGCCTGAGCAGGGCACCCTCATACCCCTCCGATCACCAACTCCGCCCTTGCCTGTGCCTGGGGCCTCTGGTGAAGGCCTCTGGCTTGGGCAGGGGACCCCCAGCTCTCATTGCCTGTTCCACCCCTCAGGCCCCCATGGATAACAGACCTGACCACTTCAGCCACCTGCCTGGGTAACAGACCACTTCAGTGGTGGGAGTGAGCCGGACTGGGCGCCTCCATCTTGTGTCCATGGGGGAAGCCATCTTGTGGCCATGGAGGTGGCCATCTTTGTCATGGAGTGACATCTAATTTGCATATTATTCTTTTATTAGATAGGAGATATTTATATTTATAGTGTTCTTGGTTCAGACCCCACAGATCTTACTAGTAGTGATAGGCTTGCAGTTAAATGCCCCCTAATGCTTCTCCCCAGTTCATACTGCAGTGCTTGGCACATGATGGATGTTAATAAATGAATGAAATTAGGAGTGCAAAATGCCCCACCATGGCAGAAGATCAGAAGTATAGACAACTTCTATTTATTATAGTTCAGGGGAAATCTATTCAGAGTTTTATTTCAGAATGACACATCTCATGATAGCTTATAGATATGTTAGTTTATAACATGAACTAATTATTTTAGTCTGAAATTTGCCTGAGATGCTAGATATTTTGGTCCCTACTTGGTTGACTATATCTAAATAGTGCCCGGGTTATTCCTTTTAACAAAGAGCAGCAATTCCCAGTTATTGAGTATTTACTTTGTGCCAAGGATTATTGAAGTGTTTAACCTACAGTATCACATTTAGTCTCCACAATAATTTTATGAGGTAGGAGGATTTATCTTACCATTATTACATATGTAAAAAAATATCAGAAGTGGTTAAGTGATTTGTCTAAGACAAGTGAGGGAATAGAAACTTAAAAAAAGAGATTTGACTTTTATCTACTTTCAAAGCTAATCTAAACTAATAAAAGCGGAATAGTAAAATTAACCGTTTCTCTGGGACGCCCAACAGCCAATCAGAGTGGCTGTATGCAAATTAACTCAGCCAAGATGGCGGGCGCGGCTGCCTCACCCCGGCCCAAGCCCCATTTCTCCCCTCCCTGACCCTTTAAGGGGACTAAGGAGTGGGAGAAAGGCTCCCGGGCCAGAGGCGAGGCCCCGGTTGCCTGCCTCGCTGCCTGCTCTGGGGGCTGGGAGCTGGAGAAATGGACAAAGGAACCCCGGCGGCAGGGAGAGGCCCCCGGTTGCCCGCCTCGCAGCCTGCCCGGGAGCCGGAGAAACAGAAAGGCGCCCCGGGCCGGCAGAGAGAGGGCTGGCAAGAAGAGGTGTCCCCCCCCCCCCCCCCCCGCCCCGGTTGCCCGCCTCGCTGCCTGCCCGGGAGCCGGAGAAACAGAAAGGCGCCCTGGGCCGGCAGGGAGAGGCCCTCCAGTTGCCGGCCTCACTGCCTGCCCTGGGCCGGGCTCCCCGAGTCCCCTCGCGGGGAATCTGGGAGCTGGAGAAAAGCGCCCTGGTCCTGACTCAGGGGGCCTCAGATGTGACTGGGGGCAGGCCCCCAGTGTCAACACTTACACACGTACAGGTACACACAAAGGTGCCTGCCAGACTGGGGCCATCACAGGACATCCACTGAGGGGTTCTGGACTGTGAGTGGGGGCAGGCTGGGCTGAGGGACCCCCACCCTCCCCCCCGTGCACAAATTTTGTGCACCAGGCCCCTAGTTTCCAATAAGTGTTAATGGAAATCTTCTTTGGAGTGAAATGTAAATAACAGATCATTGCTATTTCTTCTACCTTTCTTTATTGTGCATAGGAATTCAATCTGGTTGATAGAAGAGAACTTGCACCACTCCAAGAACTGATTGAGAAACTCACCTCAAAGGACAGATAAGGGATGCGAACTGCGCAAATTGTCCTCCTGAAGTTGTGTGGAGTATATGTGGATTTCATTGTATTTTATTTTTGTCTCAGTTGTTTTTGTCTTAGGTTTGGGAGGCTTATTTGGGTTCTTTTTCTTCTGAATAAATGAAACCATATTTTATTGCTATAGGAAGTCAACAACCATTCTCTATACATTTAATAGGCATAAATTTTGTCTTAGTGGCATTTTTTAAAAATTTGGTTTTAGTTACTTGCGGAATGATTTATAATGTTGTAGGTTGAAAGAGAATGCTTATTGATTGGGCTGCTCGTGGATGGGATTCTACGTTGTGTAAATTGTGGCTGATTTTTTAAGTCCCCAAAAGACTTATATTTTAAGTGCCTTGGCGGGCTCACTTCTGAGGTGCAAAGCACATAGAACCAAACAGGGCTTGAAACAATATTAGGATTATTACCCAGAGCACTTACTGTTGCATGTTTTAAAATATCTATGACAAAAGCCATAGTTTACCTGAATTGATGATCTCTAGTTTTTACTACATCTAAGAAACACAATTTGTAAAGGTGTGCATGTAGAGCATAAAACATTAGTATTAATTATTTTTCATATTGATGGTAATTCTGTTCAACAGATACTTAAAGTTCCACAAACAGGTCTTTTTCCATCTCTTTATATCTGTGATATTGAAACTTGAGGATGTTGAAATGCAATATCTACTGCATTTTGGCTTCTTTCTACACGTTAACTGCACTGAAGGTGTAAATATTCAGGATGCTGAACTGTGAGATTTCTTAGCAATTGCCAAATGAGCCATAAGTCTGCAGAATCTCCTCCTACTTTGAAGAAGCTTTGATAGGAGTGTGTGTTCTGTTTTAGGGGATTAGCTTGTATGGGGAGTTAAAGATGGCATTAACTGTGGAGAGTCAAGTTCAAGAAGGTCCTGTCTTTAAACCCTTGAATAGAACGCCATGAAGATTTTAATCAGTTTCTTGTAAGCAGAGTCTTAGAGACTTCTTTTTAGGAATCAACTTCCATAGAGAAGTTACAAATAAATTATTAATTTTAGGGATAGATAGTAAATAAGGAATAAAGGACTATTTGGGGACATTGACCACTTTCCAGCACTTCCATTCAGTGAATGGAGCTGGTTTTTGCCTGTCATTTTAAATGATACAGTACATTCTTTGCTTATTATAGGCTCAATTTGAAGCATTCTGACATCTGATTTTCCACTGTGAAAGGAAATATTTTTCTTTGCAGTGATATTAAACAATGAAAGTGCTAATTCAGAAATTATTAACTTTTACATTTTAATTTCCTTGACTTTTTAATGAATTATTCCCATAATAAGTTCTGAAAATTGATTTTTAAAATAAATATTAACATTTTCAGTGTATTTTTATTCTTGAGATACATTCTTTTTAGACTTCATTTTAATTTTCTCATTTCTGGTAAATCTGTTCCTTCAGTTTGAAATAGATACTTTTTTTTTTAAAGTTAGAAATATATACCCTTTTCCTTGTAGAATAGAAATCTTGCTCTGAAATTGTATATACTAAAAATACTAAGAATCTAAAATGAAATCAGTTAGGTTTTGCTCTTAACAAGTAAAGCAGTGATACAGTTTAATTCATTATAACTATGATCACTAGGAACTGCCTTTTTCTCCATTTCATTTATAGCCATCATTCTCGAGTATCAAGCATAGAAATAACAGGAGAGCCTGGCAGAGATATATTGGACATTCATTGGTAATACTTAGTTATAAATTAAAGTGAGAACTAGCTGATGTCCTTAAAACAATTCTTTTAATATCCAGATCTTTTAGCAGCCATTATAGGTAGATTCAGAAGTGAAATTCGGCATCAACTGATTTTGGGTTCTGTCTGTTTGGGAAAATGAAGCACATAATTACTCAAGTAGTCTTCCATACTGCATTTGTCTTCATATCAACCTAGTAACAAAAGGGTTGCAATAGGCAAATGTAGAGAGTATAGTAAAAAATTGTTCTTGCTCTTTTAAGCCTTATACAGTAATATACTGTAAAAATGGAAAAATGTTTCCATCAGTGAATGTTTAGTAGTAGGATCTACTTTCCCACTGTATGTATATAAGAGTTTGTCGTCACTGTGCCAGAATCTCAGGTGCCTGCCTCTGAGTATTCCTGTAAACAGAGTTATTGGAAAGTAAGGAGTTACGTATGTGTATATATGGTAACAAAGTAGAGAGGTTCTCCCAGAAGTCTGACATTGTACATGGTGTTACATGGCTATGAATAGGAACATTCACCAGAGCCTGTGAGAAATAATTAATTTAATAAAAAATTGCTTTGATTCGGTTACTTCCTATGAACACTTTATAAAATAAGGATCACATCTTGGCTTTGCAGCAGAACTTGTTTATAAATGTCTATTAAATTCTTTCCAGATCTCTTTGTTAAATTTATAAATAACCAAGATAAAGATTTCCCCCTGTTCTTTATATGGAAATATAAAACAGAATTTGGTTTTCCCATCTGCTGATAAAAGCATAAAATGTAAAGTAGTAAGTTAACATAGTATTATTTTCACAATGCTTTGGTTAAATATTGGTATGCAGCAAGTTTTAAATGATGGAGTGATGGCGTTGGAGAGAACTTAATAACGGAAAGTGTGAAAATCTTTTAGTTAGCAGTAGATGGTGCTGCTGGCTTTCATTTGCTGACTTGATTATTCTGTTTCCCATTGTATTGAACTGCACTGAAACAGTAAACATTTTGTTAGTTAGCTGGTAGAAACTTTGTAAGTCAGTTTACCTTAACTTGAGAGATTTTAGATTGCTATTGCTTTTTTTACCTTTGTTAACTATAAATTCTAAGTGATCAGCATAAAATGTATTTGGTAAGAGATGACATGTTTAGTGTATAACATATCACAGACTGAGTTACTGCCTATTTTATCAGCAGAGATAAAGCACTACAATCGCTTTTATTCAGGAAGTAAAGATGATGTGGATATTTATATTTTACGTGTAATCACCAGACTCCATTTTATGTATTAGCATTTTCCTTGCTTATGGGAAAATAGCAAAATGACAGATTTCTTTTATACCTTTGTCTACTACCCCTCTCTGAGAGAGGTTTTGATAACCACTGAAATGGTAAAATATGTGAGATGCAATTGCTAAGTTGTAGAACTTTCTTTTAAAATAAATGTTATTCCTTAAACATCCAAACCAGAGTTGATCTTCAGGGTGGTTCCTTTGGGAGCATTACTTATTCCAGCTGTGCTGCAAAGGTGTAAAGTTTCTGGAATGCTTTCAAAGAAGCCTTGAGAATCAGTGTATGACTATGCAAGATAATCTATTTCATCATTTTAGTTGCACCAAAACCTCTTTTGGCAACTTAATATGACTATCTCATTCACCAAACCAATACCGCTCTGCTGTTTTCTTGGAACTAAACCATGAAGGAAGTTCAATAGCATGTACCACAGGTTCTGAAATTTGCAGAAGAGAGTGTTTTGAGCATAGGTAGCATCATATAATAAAGGAATTGTTTCCTGATGTCACTACTTTGAAGTACACAGTATCATTTGGATGTATAGGATTTATTTTTTTAAATTTAGTTTAATTGTC
The DNA here is from genome assembly GCA_004026665.1 of Murina feae. Lineage (NCBI taxonomy): Eukaryota > Metazoa > Chordata > Mammalia > Chiroptera > Vespertilionidae > Murina > Murina feae. The sequence goes on along the minus strand of PVJC01044895.1, from coordinate 4,871 downwards.
TTATAGTTAAGTATAATAATAAAAAAATCAGTCTTTATCTTGTTTTCTATTTTTTTCCTTTCCCTGATAACTCTTGAATTCAATCTTGACTACTGTAAAATAGTTTTGATTTAAGGGGATAGTAAGAAAAACATGGATCCAATATTTAAGATAGAAGTAGCCTAAGGAAACATTATTCTTTACCTCCATCCCTTTTTTTAAAAACCATTTCACTCAGATGAACAATTTGAATTTAAAGATTAGAAATCATTTTACAAAGAAATTGGAATAAGTTTTATACATTAATTAGGCTGACTTTTAAGCCTACGTATCACAGATAAAATATTTAAAATAACCATTTCATATATCATTTATGAATTTAAAATCATGAAAAATTTTTTTAAAGATATGGGACCAGAAGTCTATTTCTAATTAGAAAATGGGTGTGCATACCAATAGAAAACGTTACTTATTTAGAAACATATCTGGGATATTAAAGAGTATGTCAATTCTTAGAAATGCTGTTCTACATCTATATTTTAAGGATCATTCCTAAAGTAATTTCAATATTAGAGTTTTGTCATAATGTTAAGAAGAATTACTGTTGTTCAGCTGCCAGTTTAATGGTATATGAGATAAATGTTTAGAGAGAAAACGCTCAAGATTGAATGAAAAAGTTTAATTTTAAGATATAATAATAATTCTGACTGCAGAAAGTTTGAATTTTTAGGGTTTTCCTAATGAACTAATCATATGGAAGAATTCATTTTGAAGGTATAAAACTGTGCTCTGTGTCTGCTACTTGTAGCTAAATTGATACAGAATTGTGACAAAAGATAGTACAGATGAAAAGATTGAGTAGTCTCAATTTTGCTAGTGTGAATTTCTTTTTCTACATATAATACTACACATAGATAACTTTGGATTACTGTTCTCCAAGACAGATAGTGAAATCACTGGCCTTTTCCAGCTGACATCCCCTTCCCCTTGGAGGTAAATTACTTCCTTTACTGCTATTGCCTTTCCATATTTGCTATCCCCCCAAAATGCACCACTTAGAAAACAAACAGGTCGATTGTGCAAGTCCTCATTGTTAGTGCTTCTGAGGTACTTGATGTCACCATGTAGGCTTCAGCTGAAGTGTTGAAAAATGCACTTACATAGGCATTCTTATTTTTTTTGGCTGACAGCTTTCTTTAAATATGTCACTGAAGCTGAGATCATTAGTGATAAAATTAAACATTTTTGTTAATATTTAATTTCTCATATTTTTATGTGTGGATGTTTCTTACTGGTTTGTACATGTTTTCCTTTTTACTTTGTTTCTGAAATACTTAATATCATGTAGGTTGTAAAGTAGATTACATTTTCATTTTAAGAATACTTTTCTCTTTAAATTGTTCTGCTGAGATAACTATTTTTAGGGGAAATAGTTTTTTAAAGCAACTAAATTGTATTTGTTATTTTTGTACATGCACAACTAGGGTGCTGAGGGCACTAATGTGGGAGGACACTTAACTTTTGTTAGTTGAACTTTTCTTATACATTATTAAAATTATCTAGAAACAGTGTCATGAAATCTAGGTTGAGAGAGAATACAGTGTGCATGAGACAGTTAAAGTCTGAATAGAAATCATTTATGGGGACAAAAGCAGAATAATACTATCAGTGCCATATAATGGAAACATAGGGTCAGCATTCACATTGTACAAGTGGTTTCAGAGGATGTGTAAAGACAGATTCAGCTCTATTGGAGATAGACAATTTCTCTGTTAAAGTAGCTGGGAAGGGAAAAATGATCTAAAATATGAAATGTAACATCGATGCTATGTTGTAAACTGTGCCAAGATTACTCAAATTGTAGTTACTATTGGTCAAAGTTTAACTACTTTATCACTTTTATTTTAAAAGGATACTGAATGTCAGAAAATCTGTAATATGTTTTAGTTGAGAGATGTAAATAATGTATACAGATTTGTTATGTGAAGGGATGGGAAGAAATATTTAAATTCTAGGTTTTTTTAAAGGAAGATACTGAATGTTTATTACAAAAATAAATAAATAGTTATGTTTGGCCATGAATCTTGACTTTGTGTTGATGTTTATTTTTGCTATTGATATTCTCACGCTGAACACATTCCTACAGAAATATTGAAGGTATTTGGAGTATGTTAACATTTAAAATTTGTTAGGCATTATTTTTTTATAATGTTTACAACAACCCTGGAAATTAGTATCTTAGTCTTATAAATTAGGAAACTAAAGCTGAGAAATTGCATAAGTCACTAACTAGGGTTTTAAAACCCAAATATTCATTGACCTTGAAGCCAACACTTCTGTTTGCTTTCTTTAAAAAGTAGTCTCCTCTTATCTTGGGTTACCCATGGTCAACTGCAGTCTGAAAATATTAAATGGAAAATTCCAGAAAGAAATAGTTCACAAGTTTTAAATTGCAACCATTTTGAGTAGAATGATGAAATCTTGTGCCATCCTGCCCCGTCCTGCCCAGGATGTGAATCTTCCTTGTCCAGCGTATCCATTCTGTATGTACGTCCAGCCTGTTATTTGCTTATTAGCTTTGTCAGTTATCAAATCAACTGTGGAGGTATGCAGTGCTTGTGTTCAAGTAATCCTTACTTTGCTTAATAATGGCCCCAAAGTGCAAGAGTAGTGATGCAGTTCAGGCATCAACTGAGGGTTTTGCAACATACCCCTGTGGATAAGGTGGGACTACTGAACTCTCACCATGAGAACAGTTAGCAAAATATTTATTTTTTACCTTCCCATCAAGCTAAGATTCCATCAAATTTTGTCTTCATTATAAACGATTAAAGAATGAACACTATGCATGGCCTTTGTGCTCGGTTGGAGCGTCATCCAGTATTTTGGAAGATTGCAGGTTCAATCCCTGGTTGGGTGTCTCTCCCTCTCCTCTAAAATCTATTTTTTAAAAAAGAATGAACAGTATTAGAGAATCTTCATTTTACTCTGATTTCTAAGTTCCAAAAGGAAAATACTCTAAAATAGAGTATTTTCTGAGTATTTTTTTAGAAGTATTTATGTTTAGAGGCATTGTGTTTGGACTGTCAGATTGAAAATATTTTGATGGTAATAGTCACAGATGCCCAGTGTCACTAATTGGTATTTGAACAAAAGCCTGGAAGTAGAAATGCTAGTCCACACTGATGTGGACTGTCTCCAGGGCTTTTTTTGTTTTGTTTTGTTTTTGTTTCCAGGTTTTAATAAAAACATCCTGTTATTCTGCACATACAGTTTGTACAAAACTTCTGCGTATAAAGAAATACTTACAAAAATTAATTACACTTTGATAGGTTCATTGGTCTCTTGTAGTAAATTTAAATATTTAATTGTTAAATAATATTGTCTGGAATAATGCATTTTGGTAACACAAACGTTCTAAATAATTGTTCCTTTAAGGCTTAACCACGTTTAATGTTTTACACTTTCTTGTTTTAAACTGCATAATGAATACAGTGTCACATTTTTTTGATTACCTAAAGATTAACTTTACAAGCATGTTGCAAAATATAGCTTCCTTTCTTGAGCTGTATAGAGCTGATGGCTGGCTCCTACACCCTGCTGGTGTGTTATTTTGACATCACACTTAAGATGTGCTGGAAGCACCCTGATTTTCCACCCTTACTTTTATGATGGCTTCTACATCCTTCTGTTTTCTAGTCAGTAATGAGGGAAGGTTGCAAGAGAAGTTTATAACCAAGCTCATTAAGTTGATAGACACTATTTTACAAAAGTTGGGTTGATATACACAAATGTGCAACCACTACTTACAATGTTCAGGGCCCATTACTTGTTTCTACCTTTGTTTTCATTTTTTGAGTTGGTTTTGAGTTTTCGTTGTTAAATTTGTATGTCATCAGTCAGGATCCTCTCATTCACCATTTCCACAGGAGAAAAGGAATTCTCAAACTGAAGGACTAGAAAATTTCTGGCAAGAAAGTGTTAAGGTAGTAGCATGCTCACGACTGGCTGGATGCTCCAATCTCTTGTCTTTTTAAAAAATATATATGTTTTTATTGATTTCAGAGAGGAAGGGAGAGGAGGTGAGAGAGAAACAGCAATGGTGAGAGAGAATCATTGATTGGCTATCTCCTATATGCCCCCTATTGGGGATCGAGCCCAGAACCTGGGCATGTGCCCTTGACCGGAGTCGAACCCTGGACTCTTCAGTCCACAGGCCGATGCTCTATCCACCCAGCCAAACCAGCTAGGGCCAATCCCCTGTCTTATCTGCAGTTCCAAAATCTGAAAAGCTCAGAAAACAAAGCATTTTATTGATTCAGTACAAACTTAACCTTATCTTAGTGTTACTGCCAAATATTAGTGTATTTAATACTTATGCCGGAGGGTGACATAATGTGTATGGTATATGACTATCTTTTCTAAAGTCCAAAAATTTGTGAATTCTGAAACAGATCTGACTACATTACTTTCAGATAAGGGGTTGTGGACAAAAAATCAGGAAGGCATTTTTAAAAGTGTGCTCTGGTCTCTTGTGTTACCCACAAATGATGTAGGAAAATGGAAAATTATGCTGAACTTGGTGCCAAGACAGCTAGGTTCTCTGTCCTCCAAACCCCCCCCCCCCATTTATTTTGTATTTTTGAGGTACAATTTTTTTTTTAATTTATCTTTATTGTTCAGATTATTACAGTTTTCCTCTTTTTCCCCCCATAGCTCCCCTCCTCCCAATTCCCACCCCAACCTCTGACCTTGCCCCCCCCATTGTCCTCATCCATAGGTGTACAATTATTGTCCAGTCTCTTCACGCATCCCCAACACCCTTAACCCCCGAAAATTGTCAGTCCACTCCCTTTCTATGCCTCTGATTCTATTCTATTCTCAAAGGATAC
>PVJC01044894.1:0-13919 GCA_004026665.1 Murina feae | reverse complement strand
AGCGCCTGTCCCAGGTCCACTGCCTGGGTCCACCCCCTGGGGGCCTCCCCGGGGCATGCAGGAGCACGGGACCTCTGCAGGGTGTGCAGGAGCAGCCGTTCTGGGTCTGCTGCCTGGCTTTGCCAGCCGGGGGCCTCTGCGGGACATCCAGGAATGCCTGTCCTGGGTCTGCTGCCTGGCTCTGCCCAGGGGGCCTCCTCGGGGATGTGCGGGAGCACCCGTCCAGGGTCCGCTACCTTCATCTGCCCCCCCAGGGGCCTCCACAGGGCGTGCGGGAGCGTCTGCTACACAGTGCGGAGAATCCAAAGCCAGTTCACTGCCCAGCTCCACCCCGGGTGTGTTTGCTCAGCAGCAGGGCTCCACCGAGGGATTCTGCACCAGCGTCCGCCGCTGGCTTGCCACCCAACTCTGCGCCAGGTGTGTCCCCTCAGTGGTGTGGGCCCACCAGGCGTGTGCAATCGTGGGCCCTCCGGTGGGAAACGTCCAGGCCTGCACTCACCAGCCTTCCCACCCCCCCAGTGCATGAACCCTGCAGGGGCTGTGGGCAGCCTGAAAATGGCTCTCAGCCCCTCACCCAGGCTGGCCAGGCATGCTAGCAGGTGGACATCCCCCCCTCTTGCCAGACTGCAAGAGGGCACAGGCCGGGCTGAAGGACCCCCCACCCCCCGAGTGCACAAATTTTTGTGCACCGGGCCCCTAGTATTGTTATAATGTTGCATAATTGGTCCTCCACCAATACTGTAGAGAATTAATACTTAGCCCCTGCTCTATGCCAGGTACTTGAGTATATATTATTTTAGTACCACTCATATTTTTAAATGGTTATTTAAAGCATTCATTTTGTATATGAGAGAGATTTTGGAAAATGTAAGTAACTTGCCAAAGTCACAGAGCTAGTAAGGGCTGGAACCAGGATTACAATGCACTCATTTATTTATTTGATTACCAAATACTTATTGAATACCTGCCGGGCACTGTTCTGGAAGTAGGGATGCAGTTTAGGCCTCTGCCTTCATGGAGTTTATATTCTGATAAAGGATATGCACAATAACTCAAACAAATAAAAAAATAGGTAGTGATAAATGGCTTAAAGATAATACAACAGGGAGGTGACAGGGTGACCAGATCTGTGAGAAGAGCACCTATGCTAAGGGAACATCTAGAAGTTTCTAAACTTTGGCATTTTTGACACTTTGGAACTGGTAATTCTTTGTTATGGGGTATTATCCTATGCATTGTAGGATGTTTAGCAGAATCTCTGGCCTCGAGCCCACTGGATGTAAGCAGCACCTCCAAATCCTAGTGGCCAAAACATCTCCAGACATTGCTAGATGTCTTCTAGGTCTGCAATACAGACCCTGATTGAGAAACAGTGACATACAGCAAAGCTGTTCAGGTGGGATCAGACTTGGTATGTTTGAAAAGTAAAATAAGCTTATTTTGAGTAAGATGAAGAAGGGCAGGAGATGAGTTAATAAAGATAGGCAAAGGCCCCACTAGGCAAGGACTTCTAGGCCAGGGGGAAAGAATTCTGATCTTATTTCAAGCTACTCCAAACTAGGATGACTTGGAAATTCTGTGATCGTTGCTAAATAGCCACTGATTATTTTCCCTCTATTTATTTTTCAAGAGCTCTTAATCCTCAAAACTGGCCAGCCTCTACCCTGAGTCTTACACTATCCAAGTTCTCAGAGTCATCTACATCTGTCCTGTGCTGGTTTCTCTCACAGGTTCCTGGGGTTTGGCACTTTGGTTGCACATGTGTCTTTTCTGTTCTTGGTGCCTTTTCCCTGTGGTTCTGTGCCTGGAACACAATGTCTTGCCCTTCCTGCTTGCAAAACCCTCAGTCATGCTTCAAGGGTCAGTTCAAGTATCAGCTCTCTAGGGTGACCTTCCCCAACTCCTTCCTGCAGGCAAATACTGTAGTGTGCATGCTAGAATATTATTATTCTTTACATCTGAATCAAGTCCTTCACCTTTACTGCAACTTCCCCAAGTGTGTGAGCCAAATTTTGGGCATCTTTGATTCTCCAGTAACTACCCAGTACTGAAAGATTTGTTCCTTGGCTAAAATCCATGTTGCTGTCTTGAGTCTTCTTCCAGACATAAAAATACTACCTAGGAAAAACCATTCCTGTATTTATATCATCTTTGAGATGCTTCAACTTTTTCTTTAGTAAATATTGATTGGTACATTTTATCTGAATATAGACACACACATACATGCTTTCACTCAAATTTAGCTACCTAGAACATATACCTTTAGAGTTATAGTTGTGTTAGGTGACTCACTTTTAACTTTTTGCTGAGTATATCCACATCAAGGAACAAAAGTAATTAATGTGAGGATCACAGTCACAGAAAGGGAGCAGTGTACTTCAGTTGTGATTGATAAGTTTAAAACTGCTCTACCCTGTAATCATGAGGGCCTGTCCTACCTTGAAAGAATTAGGATCCAGTCATCTGGAGTAAATAGATCAAGGAGTTTATAAGCCATAGGTCTCATGAAATTTCCTCTCACAAATACATTGTTTTAATAAATGTCTCCAAAGTTAATGGTGCTGATTTTATGATGTGTATTCAGACAGTCAATGAAAAGGCGGAGAAAAGAGAAAGCAACAATAAAAACCTGCTACACAATGAGCTAAATTGTAAGCAATGTGCTGCTTTGTAAACTCACTTAAGTGGAAATAAAATACTGGACTAATAAAAAGGAATGATTAAAAGATCAACTTTTGCATCCAAATTTGTTCCAATTCAGAACAAGATTCTAATTCACTTAGCACTGAGTTTTGCACATGGTAGGAAGTTAATAAATATCTGATAAATGCATGAATATGCCTTGCTGCTCAACTATTTTCTTAATATTAAAATATATAATAAATTTGGCCCTGGCTAGTGTAGCTCAGTTGGTTGGAGCATTGCCCCATACCCAAAAAGGTCATGGGTTCGATTCCCAGTCAGGACATATACTCAGATTTCAGGTTCCATCCCCCAGTTAGTGCAACTGATTGATGTTTCTCACATCAATATTTCTTTCTTCCTTCCTCCTCCCCTCCCTCCCTTTCCACCTTCTCTCTGCTTTCTCTCTAAAATCAATAAAAACCATGTCCTCGAATGAGAATTAAAAAATAAAACATATAAATGTAATTATATCCTTTTAACATGATTCATACAGTTCGAACTATAGCAAACAAACAACCCCCCCACACACACACAGACACCCAGGCAGTAGTTTGAGTAATTAGTTATAGGAGGAAAAATGTGCGTAGTAAACTTAGCCTTGCAATGAAGCCATTATAAAGATATCTCAATCCTGCTTTCCCTCATTTTTTTTTTGCTTTAAAGTTATCGTGTGAACCAAGAACTCACAGGGAGAAGGCAGAGCTGGGTGTGAACCCCTCTTTTGGAGTGATTGCCAATGGGTGTAAACATTCACAAGGAACCCAGAACACTGTTGTGTGTTCTCTTAACTAGAACTCATCACGGTCACTATCATCACATAATATTTATCGCACCTGACCCCCAGCCTGCCACAGGAAGTTCGTCTTTCAAAATGACTCTGCCATTTCTCCTTCTAAACAACTGACAGATTTGCATACGGCACAGGGGTGATTCCACGGGGCCCCTTACGTATTATCAAACTTAGGAGCAAACTGGAGTTCAGGAAATTCTCCACATAATCCCTTAAAATAGTAATTCTGCGTTGGAAAGACTGGCTTCCTATTTTATTAAAAACAAAAAACCATGAGCTTTTCCTGTTACAAAGACATCCAAGATTTAGTAACTGGTTTTAAATTTCATTTTACTTTTATTTTTTTTAAACTAACTTTACCAGTTGTTTGAGCTAATGGGTATATTCCGTCAAATAACAGGACGAGCTTGTAAAACACAGTCTACCATTAAAGGTCTGCAAAAGCTTTTAGAAAACGTTCATCGCCCTTCCAAAAACATTATCCACGGCCAATCCAGGTACTAAAAAGGGCAAAGGAAACTCTCTAGGCTTTAGGAATGCATATTCCAATATTTCCCCACAGCCTTAACTAATCATATTAAATATTGTTATTAAGGCCAAAAAGCATATTTTCAAAGTTGCTTTTGCTCAAGTGACTTTTTTCCCCCCTTCCTTCTTTACTTGTTTGTACTGTTCCCTCCCGAGGAGTCCTCAGGCTTGTGGCCTCTTGCCGGTTCCTAAGACAACACTCCCCCCACCCCACCCTCACCCCCACTTCTTCTAAAATGTCGCCCTTCCGTCTAGCAAGGAATCCGAGCTCCTTCCATGGAATCCCGGACCTTCGCGAGCGCCTCAACCAGTGCGGGAGTGATGCTGCGGGACTTACAGGTCAGGAAGGGCCGTCGCCTTCGTTCCCACCGCGAAGCTGGTCCCGGGCCTCAGCCCCTGTGGCGTGAGGAAGCCCAGGCGGCCCGCGCAGAGGCTCACGGGAGTCGGGAGTCGGGAGCCAGGCCCGCAGGCTCCACCGGAAGGCCTGAGGCGAGGAGGAGCCCCCGGCCCCCAGGCTCCACCGAAAGGCCTGAGGCGAGGAGGAGCCCGGCCCCCAGGCTCCACCGGAAGGCCTGAGGCAAGGAGGAGCCCGGCCCCCAGGCTCCACCGGAACCACCTGACCCCGGGTCCTCAGCCTTGGAAGAAGCAACAAGATGGTGGCGAGCGGAGGCTACGGCTCCCTGGTTCCCTGTCGGCTTCCGCGAGAGAAGTGGCGGGAATACCTGGGAGGCTTTCACTAGCCGCAGGAGAAGCGGAAGAAGGCAGCCGCCCAGGAGCTTGAGCAGCTCCCCAAGGAGGAGTAGAAGCCGCTCTGGGAGGGGCGCCTCCAGGAATACGGAAAACGCTGACAGAAAGGAGGCGACACTGGATGGGGCTGAGGAGCTGCGCTGGCTGGGAGCGCCACCGCAGTTGGCGCCGTATGACCACCCCGGGGGCTGCGACACCCGTGGGAGCTGGGCCCAGCACCCTACCCGAGGAGGTGCCTGCCCTCTCGGGCCCTCTCCTCTCGCGAGGCCTCGCCTGCACAAAACGCTGCCAAGGGTCAAGAGGAAACATCCTTGACCGGCCCAGGACTCCGCCAAGAAGCCCGTGAGTCCCCTGGGCAAGACCTGGGCCTGTCTCCGCTCTGGTCTAGTAGAGACCTGCGCCGTCGCAATGAAGCCATTAAAACGGTATCTCAGTCCTGCTTTCCTTCATTCCTCTGCTTTACATATATCCTGTGACCCAAGAACTGACAGGGAGAAGGCAGAGCGGGGTGTCCCCGGAATGCAGTCGGCCCGCAGGCGATGACTCTGGTGGCCCAAGGTTGGGAAGCCAGCGCCTTTCTGGCCTGGGGACAAGGAAGGAGCCGGCCCTTGGGAGCCGGCCTCCCCCAGAAGAACTGCAGAGACAAGTTTGGGGCTTCTTCCCCAAATGCATACCCGACCTGGTCCTCCTCAGCTCTGCGAAATTCAGAAAATGAGAAAATAGGAGCGCTCGGCCTCAGCCCTTGCTAAGCTTCAAAAGGACTGCCAACACCAACTTGGCAGACGTGTGAGTAACCCATTTCTTAAAAGATCTTCGAAACCCTTTTGAACCATCCCACTGATCCCTAGACAGGCCCTTCCCCCAATGAGACCTAGCCAGACTGCACCCGTATGAGCAAAATAAATCATGGTTGCTTTTTACCTTAAACCGAATTTTGGGTTGGTTTGCTCTGTAACTATGGCTACATCCCCCCTACTGTCTATGTAATGTCATCTTTCCACTCCACGCACCAGTGTTCCAAATTCAGCTTCTCGTCACTTTACTAGAGTATTGCAGTACCTGACTTTGTTCCCTTCCCTCAGACTCTTCCTGGTTGATTTTCATTTCCACAGTCCATCCTCTTATCTTGTGAGCGTCCATTTTGTTTTTTATTATTCCCCGGGATACAGAAAAAGTTCCAATTGTGATCGAAGAACTTTTTAACATCTATAGATACCAGTTCTCAACTTGGACTGTCCATGAGAATTACCAGAGGAATTTTTTAAACCAATGCCTGAACCTGAACTCGGAGATGATTATTCAGTTGGTCTAATGTGGGCACTAGCCGTTGGTTCCCATTGGTTTTTTAAAAGCTCTCCAGATATTCTATAGGTCAGCCAAAATGAGAACTACTAAAGCCATTGGGGACAGAAAAGGACATACAGGGATGGATATAATGAGAACACTAATCAAAGTACAAGTAAAGGATGAATAGAAGAAAGACTGGTCCAGAGTTTTCAGAGTAGGAAGGAAAGCAGAGGGGGAAAAAATATCCAGCAGAGGAAATAACTGGGGAGTAGAAATAAAATGTCAGGAATATAGCGAAGATAGTTCTGAATGTTTATGAATTTCTCTTGTTGTTTTACTAGTATTTTATTGTAATAAAATGGTTAATACAGTCCTGATAGGCAGACTTAACTCCAGAGTTGAAAGAAAACCTACATGAATCCATTAGGACATGATTTCATTTTATGTCTTAACATATTCCCCAACCTATCACAATTCATTTATTGGTTAACAAATATATACAGAGTGCCTAGTATTTGTCACACATTATGTGGGGATGTAGAAATGAACAACACAAAGTCCTTGCCCTCCAGGAGCTTACATTCAGGTTGAGTGTGGCAGATAATTAAAAGGATAATATGTCAGAGGTTGGTAAATGATACAAAGAAAAATAAGAAAGGTGAGGGGATTAAAGAACTCTAGGGAAGGTGTAGGGGATGGCATGTGGGGAGTACTTTTTTTAAAGGGGTCAAAAAAGGCTTCACTGGTAAGTCTTCCTTTGAGCAGAGACCTGAGAGAAGTAAAGGAGCCAGTCATGTGAATGGATGGATAATTGTGGGAGGGATGCAAGCAGAACAGAAAGCAAGTGCGAACATGCTTGAAATCAGTAAGGCAAAGCAAAGAGGCCAGCCTGGATGGTTAGGGTGGAGCAAAAACAATTGAGGAGATGAGGTCAAAGAGAAAGTGGAGGCAAAATGAAGGGGCTTTATTAATGGAAAAGAGAAATTGTGACAGGCAGTAGTTCTCCATCTTGAGAACATTAGAATCACCCAGGGAGATTCTCAAAATACCGATGCCCCATCTAAGAGATTCTGTTTGAATTTATCTAGGGTGGACCTAGACAGCAGAAGTTTTCAAATAACTCCAGTTTATTGAAAACCATTGCTGTAATGATTTAAATGAATATATGTCACCGTAATTCTATGGATTTTGCTCTGAGATGAAAAGCCACTGAAGGGTTCTAATGACAGAAGAGGCAGGATCAATATAGGGTGGGGCAAAAGTAGGTTACAGTTGTTTGTATGGAAAATAATACAATCTTCTAATATAATAAAAGAGAAACATGCAAATTGACCGTTACCACCAGCCAATCAGAGCGACTGTATGCAAATTAACCCAGCCAAGATGGAGGCCAACAGCCATGGAGCTACAGCAAACCAAAGGCTTCTATTGCAATTGCCTGCCTAGGCTGGCTGAGCCTCTGCTCACAGCCATGCCCACCAGCCAATCAGAGTGGCTGTATGCAAATTAACCCAGCCAAGATGGAGGCTGGCAGGGCGGCTCTGCACTGGGAGCCTCCACGGCCAGCCGGCGTAGCTGTGCCAGGTGTGTCAGCTCAGTGGAAGGGGGGGTCCGGCCTGGGGCCTCCTCGGGGCATCCAGGAGCAGCTGTCCTGGGTCCACTGCCTGGCTCCACCCCCTGGGGGCCCCCCGGGGCATGCAGGAGCACGGGGTCTCTGCAGGGTGTGCAGGAGCAGCCGTCCTGGGTCTGCTGCCTGGCTTTGCCCCCCGGGGGGCCTCTGTGGGACATCCAGGAATGCCTGTCCTGGGTCCACTGCCTGGCTCTGCCCTGGGGTCCTCTGCAGGGTGTCCAGGAACACCCGTCCGGGGTCCACTACCTTCATCCGCCCCCCAGGGGCCTCCACAGGGGGTGCGGGAGCGTCTGCTGCACAGTGTGGAGAATCTGAAGCCAGTTCACTGCCCAGCTCCATCCCAGGTGTGTTTGCTCAGCACCAGGGCCCCACCAAGGGATTCTGCACCAGCGTCCGCCCCTGGCTTGTCACCCAACTCTGCGCCAGGTGTGTCCCCTCAGCGGTGTGGGCCCACCAGGCGTGTGCAATCGTGGGCCCTCCGGTGGGAAACGTCCAGGCCTACACTCACCAGCCTTCCCACCCCCCAGTGCACGAACCCTGAAGGGGCTGTGGGCAGCCTGAAAATGGCTCTCAGCCCCTCACCCAGGCTGGCCAGGCATGCCAGCAGGTAGACATCACCCCCGAGGTGTCCCAGACTGCAAGAGGGCACAGGCCGGGCTGAGGGACCTCCACCCCCCGAGTGCACCGGGCCCCTAGTAGTTAATTATAATACAAGAATAAACTCTGTGTTTCCTGTACACATAACTTTAAACTTACTTTTGCCCCACCGGTATTTTAACTTCACTCTAGCCACTCTATGGAAAATAGACTGTATAGGGCAAGGACTGATTCAGACCACTTATCCCTTTTATCAACATTTTTCATAATGAACATGTATAGCTTTTGTATTAATAATATAAATCTCTCATTTAAGAAACTGGTTTAAATAGGTTGAAAGAGTATCTATTAATGAGAAACAAATCATTATATCCTCTATTCTTATAGATGTGTTTCTTAAGGAAAGATTTGCATGATGATCAATGGATTGTGTATTATTTTGCTAGGGTTACTGTAACAAAGTACCACAACTGGGTGGCTTACAACAGCAAAAAAATGTATTGTCTCACAATTCTAGGGGCTACAAGTCCCAAATCCAGGTGTTAGCAGGGCTTTAGGTAGAATCCGTCCTTGCCTCCTCCTAGTTTTTGGTGGTGGGTAGCAATCCTTAGCATTCTTTGGCTTTCCTTATCTTCCCTCTTTGTCTGTCTTGATCCCAGTTTTGATTTTATAAGAACACCAGTTGAATTGGATTAGAACCCACCCTAATCACCTTATCTTAACTTGGGTAAATCTGTAAAGACCCTCTCTATCTATATAAAAGGCTAATATGCAAAATGATCCCTCAGAAGTTCGATTGTGCACTGACCACAGAGGTGGCACAGAACATGGCAGGCCACCAGTGGCAGTGGCAGGGCGCTGAGGGCGTGAGGGAAACCTGATGGGTCCTGACCCCAGGCCAGGCCTAGGGATCCTGCCCGTTCATGAATTTTCTGCACCAGGCCTCTAATTTCCAAATATCAGTCTGAGGTATTAGCTGGTTAGGACTTCAACATATCTTTTTATTGAGGGTGGAGGGGTACATTTCAACCCATTCAGATTGGTTCTCATGAAATCTTTAATAGTAATAGAGTTGGTAACACGAACTAACTTTGTCAAAGCAAAAATATACTATGAAAAAAACCATATCTATTCTCAAAAATTTAATTAAATTCTTGACCAACAGTTGGTCACCCTGTAAAGGAGAATCTATTATACACGGTGGTGGTTGTTGTTTTTTGTTGTTTTGTGGGGTTTTTTTGTCTGACTTTTTCCACTCTGGCAGGCATTTTCCAGAGAATAACTGAAAACTCTGTGAAATGATGTAGTTCTTTTTAGTGACTTTCATTCATGGGACATGAATTTTCAGTGCTTTGATGGGTTAACATTTAGGGCTAAATCCTTTAGGCATCATGGCCATATAACTCCCAACACAGGTTTGTTGAAATTAGAGACTTAACTACACCTTTGAAATTGGTTTCACAGTTCCAGAGGAGTGGAAATTAGAATTGTGATTAACATTAAGCTGAGAAGGAATGGACATTAAACCATAAACATGTTTAAAATATGTCAACTTGCCCTGGTTGGTGTGGCTAAATTGGTTGATCATTGTCCCATGTACCAAGAGGTCCACGATTCAATTCTCTGTCAAGGTTCATTTGGAGGTTTCGGGCACGATCCCCAGAAGGGAATGTCCAGGAGGCAGCCTTTAGATGTTTCTCTCTCATCAATGTTTCTTTCTCTCTTTCCCTTTCTCTTCTCTCTCTAAAATCAATAAAGCTCTTTTTTATGTCAACTTGAGAACAACTTTTGTTTTTCAGCATTTTGTTTTCAGCATTAGAATGAAAATTGTTAGGGCAACAGATGAATTTTATGGAGACTGAACTTTGTTGATGGCTTTTAATGTTAAATGTTGGCCAGTCACAAGCTCCATAAAGAAAAACCTGAACAACACATAATTCTTAGCCTCAAGATTTCCCCCTGGCAAAGCAAATGCTTATCAAGAAACCACTGGTAACCCAAATAACCAAGTTGAGCTGAAATTAATGTGTTGGCACATAAGTTATAGGAAAGTGAGCATTCTGTCATGGGACAGAGAGCAAGCGAAGATGAAAAACAAACACCTACTTCTTGATATATTATCAAACTTTGTGTTTGCAATTACACTAAAAGTACACACAGTGAAGTATAAACTGTGTTTGACCCATCTATTATCTGGAAGTTAAATATCTTCAAATTCATTTATTTCTACTAATCAGCTGCTACACGTTTTTCTCCAGCTTCTGCCATCTGCTTTTAATTACCAAAACAATCCACAATTCAAATTGAAATGATAGTTAATCATCACAGGCTTTCAGTTTACAGGTGTAGTCCAAAATGAAAGATACAAGCAGATACATTTACTTTCAAAGAGAATCGAACTTAATGAATTCAGAACATTGCCAAAATTATCTTATTTCTTTGACATTTTGAGAGTTCATAAACAAAATCCACTTTAAGTAAACAGTTACAAAGTATATTTGGATTAACAAGATGAGTAAATAGTGTTATTTGGGGCAGGACTGTTAAAGGAAAGTTGAACAAACCCAAACAGATTTCATGGAGAGAGTATGATTGAAGAAAAATAACGTCCCCTTCAAGAGAACAACTAAAACTGAACATCTGATGTTAGATAGTATAAATGTTTCAACAACTTATAAGTTTACTTTAATAGCATATTCATATCAATTTTTGGGAAAAGAAAACCAAATGCTTACTTTTCCTTTTCAAACAAGGAAAATAAATCAAGGTTAAAAAAAGAGAAAGAAATGAAATTACCAATGCTGAGTGTCTGCCATGTATTTGTGAATGTCCACTGTGTATTTGTATGTCACAAATTCAGTCCTGTAAACAGTCCTAGGGAGATTATTTCTCCTACTCCAAAGATAAGGAAACTGAGCCTGGAAACAGACTCTCAAGTTGAGAGTCAAACCTCGAGCAGTCTATAATTGTTGGGTACCATCCGCTGCCTGATTAACACATAATGAGCAAAAAACTTGATAAAAGAAAGTTTCAATGTATTTTTTAAGGACACTACCATATTAACAAGTTTTGGTACTCAAAAAAATAAACTTTATTTTCATAAGTATTTTCTCATTAAGGCTGAAGTCCAAATGATTTTATACAGGGCATTCCCTCAAAATATGTATATACACTTCAAATAATTCCAGTGGGTTAAATCTGAAAGGAAAGAAACATCAATTGAGCCATCAAATAATGTACACACATTTTGAATGAAAAAGGCAGTGTTTATTAAAATACATTTCATTTTTTAAAATGAGCTATCAGCTGTTAAAATGTGTATACATTTTTTGGGGGAAACCCTTTATATACATACTAGAGGCCCGGTGCACGAAATCATGCACAGGTGGGGTCTGGAAAGCCTGCCCCGATGGGGGCTGATTGGGCCAGGTGAACAGGGGGGAGGGGCCATGGGAGGTTGGCTGTCAGGCCAACCCCTGATCTAGCCAGGGGTGGCTGGGGGGAGGGGCTTATACCTGATTGGGCTAGTTGGCCAGGTGCAGTGCAGGTCATAGGGACCAGTTGTTCCGATCCTTCAGGAGTTCTGGTTGCTTGGCTTTTATATACATAGATTCTGAAATGCTTAAGACAATTTTTTAACACTACATGCTTTTAAATTTTAACAATGTGTTGAGCTCTTTAAGTGGCTATAGGTGGACTTTGCAGGTTCCCAAAGAGAAGTGAGACATTATATAAATGTGCAAAAATTAATATTCTAGATTTTAATAAGAGGCTTTAAGTTTATAATCATTTTAAAAATACATCTTATTTAGGAAAGAGCTGGCATTTATTCATTTATTTTTTCTGCTCAGACCCAGTATTTCTCAGATACAGTGCTTGGAGCATTCATATTGAAATAGTCGTGAGTGTTTAAAAATTCAAATCCCCAGGCATGCCCTAGCAATTCATATTTTTAATAATCTTAAGGTGATTTGGTAGCTTTAACACATTTCCTCTTTGTCTTAATCTTGCAAGGGTGGAATGCTGACTCCCTGAAGTGTTACCAAAGAAGCCTGTCGATAAGAAAAGGCTGAGTTGATTGTTTACCAATCATGTAACTTTCCTCACAGAGCCTTTGTAGGCCTCAAAGGCCAAAGTGGGATATTAATTAGAATTTTGAAATTTGGTTTAAGGTGAGTCTTTCAATACAAGGGCTTAGTTAGGATTGGGTAAGGATCGTGACATAATAGTTTAGATTTGGTGGACATAGCAAAATAAAGATCTTGAGGCAAGAGAATCGTCATATCTGGTAGTGTAAATGCTTACTTGATATTTTCTGTTGAAGACTTGATAGGTCCTTCAGAAAGTTCTTTCCAGCTTATTTCTATGAAAGAGACTGTCTATAAATTTAAAAAATAAAAGGTGAAGTAAAATAGTTACAGTCACCTAAGATAATTATAAAAAATCACTTGTCTCTTGAGGTGATAAGAGAAGTACATGTTCTTCAACTTACTGTGTAAATTTGTATGAAATTCTGTATAGACTTTGTAGTCACTTTCTTACTATTTTAATGCAAATAAATCTGTTAATAGTTTCTCAATAATAAATTTGTTTTCATACACACACACACACACACACACAGAGGAGACTTTCATTATCAAGATTGTTTTATTTCCCCAACAGTGACTGCCAGGAAACAGTAATAAATGCACCTACAAGGCAATAAAGATTAATAATTTAATGGCATAAGACTTGAATAGTTGGGTGTGAATATTTTTTATTGTGAACAGTCACAAAAAGAAGAAGCAGTCCTTTCACAAAGAGCAGAACTTCAATACTGAAGGAGAATTCAACTACCAAACCTCTATCTCATTGTTTAAATTTCTTCTAACAAATCCTGGGTTTCTTATACATATAGTCCATCAGAAGACCTGGTTTTTCACATACTGAAAACGTCTTTGAAGTTTTCTCCATTCCCAGAGCCACTACTTCAGATCATATAGTCATAATCTCTCCTCTAGCAAATTTAATCACCTTCAGTTTTGCAGCCTCTCAAACATTTTCTCCATATGCTGTGAGTATAGTTTAAAAACACAAGACTGTGTTTAAAAACTTGGTTTATGAGAATCTCCTTAATCTTGCTCCTGTTTACTTCACGAACTTGATTTCTCGTAACTCCTAAATTTGCCCCATTTCTTAAATTCATGGTCCTGCCGTAGGGAATTACTCAGTGTTACTTAAATATTTTTATTCTGGTCTCTAGCATTTTGCACAGGCTATTTCCTTAGTTGGGACCATTCTTGGCCATTTCTTCCTCTGTTTATCTTCTTCCTCTTCTTCCTCCCAATTATTGCTACTTTTTGCTCTTCATCCAGGACTCAACTAGAATGGATCACTTCCTTCTGAATTTCTTGTTTTATCCTTCCAGGGCATTCCTAATTTCCCAGCTAACACCTTGCTTGACTTAATAATTATCACACTATACTATTATTTGCTAATTTTTACTATCTTTTATACTGTAAGTTCTTCGAAATGATTCTTAATACGTGGTTAGCAATTAAGTCAAAGGGTTAACTTTCAAGAGTTGGGCTGGCTTGCATACCAGCTTGATCCAGGGCTTCAAATGAGATCACCAAGACCTAGCTGCTTTCTAGTTCTCAGCTCTACTCTCTTTTT
>PVJC01044893.1:0-13892 GCA_004026665.1 Murina feae | reverse complement strand
AAGGGCCTGGGAAGCCCACCAAGCAGGCTGCCGGCCCCCTGCCGCCTCTTACCCACTTCCCGGTACCCTCCAACCCTGCTGCCTCTTTCCCACTCACGGGTCCTGGGTCCTGCGCTGTCCCGCCCTGCAGCCGCTCTGTGCACTCGGGGGGTCCCTCAGCCCGGCCTATGCCCTCAGTCTGGGACCCCTCGGGGGATGTCCACCTGCTGGCGTGCCTGACCAGCCTGGGTGAGGGGCTTTAAGGCTGCCCACAGCTCCCATTGACCCAACGTCCCAGCAAGGCTGGCTGGAGGCAGGTTTCTGTGATTTATCTCCTATAATTGATGCTGTTTCTTTAAGGCCTGGGGTTACCTCCTATAATTGATACACTGTTCCTTTAAGGCAGCCTTCTAACTGAAGCCACCTCTCTGCTTCACCTCGCAACAGCATCTATAATGAAACAATTGTTACTTTTACTGGTTAGGCCCCGGCTGCGCTTTCCTTCAGCTCCCGAGGATTCTATGATTGTTATATTGTTTCAAAGGTGTGTTTCGCTAGAGCCAGTTTAATCGGAGCTGAGCTGAGCGGGCGCAGCTTCACTTTCGCTCCTGTTGCAATGGAAACTGCGGTTTACTCAGGTCCGTGAGTGGCGGCCTCCATGTTGGTTGGGCTAATTTGCATACAGCCGCTCTGATTGGCTGGTGGGCGTGGCTTACCCTGTCTCGGAGAAATGGTTAATTTTAATATTTCGCTTTTATTAGTTTAGATTAAACTGATGTTTTAAAATTATATATATTTTAAAATTTTTATAGTTAAAAAATTAGGAAACATGTGATTATGACTTAACTAGAGGTCCAGTGCATGAATTGTGCATGGGTGGGGTCCAATTGGGGCAGATCAGGGCCCGGTCTGTCAGGAGGAGGAGACAATGGGAGGTTGACCAGCCGGCCTGCCCCAATTGGGGTCTGATCCAGGCCAGGACGGCTGGAGGAAGGGGCTGCAGGGGGGGAATTAGGGGTCAGCAGCCAGGGGAGGGGCCATGGGAGTTTGGCCAACCAGTCCCATTCTCAATTGGTGTGTGTGGGGGCAATCAGGGGCAGAGCTGGCTGTGGGGAGGGGCTGCCATCTGATTGGGGGGGTGGGGGCTAATCGTGGGTGGATCTGGCTGTGGGGAGGGGCTATGGGTGGTGGGCCTGCTGGCCCCACCTCTGAATTGGTGGGGGAGCCGATCAAGGGCCAACAGCCTAGGGGAGGGGCCATAGGAGGTTGGTTGGCCAGCCCTTTCTCCTGTTGGGGTGGGGGAAGCAATCAGTCAACCACTCAAAACCCCTCCCCCTGGCTGGCCCCACCCCCTGATCATGCAAGTTCGCTGGCTACAGTGGGTGTCACAGTGACTGGTCATTCCAGTCGTTACAGTGTTCCAGTCGCTGGCTTTTTATATATACTGAGTGGTCAGATTATTGTGACCACCTGATGTTTGTAGGCAAATTAGTTGTAATTTCATGCTGAAGTTGCTAGAGGGCCAGACCATTATAAATAGGGAAGCAGATTGTTTACCACAACAGTAGAAGTGATTTTTTTCTGAAGATATGGGTAAACAATGCAATTTAACAGCCTTTGAAGGTGAGATATTTATATACTGAGTGGCCAGATTATTATGACCACCTCATTAGTACTTTGTTGGGCCACCTTTTGCCTTCAATACTGTGGTGATTCTCCTTGGCATTGATTCCATGAGATGTTGAAAGGTGATGCAAGGAATCTGACACCATGCCTCATGAATAGCACTGTCTAGTTCTGTGAGACTTGATGGTTGTGGAACCAGCAGCCTGATGGCTCTTTTAACTTCTTCCCACAAATGCTCAATTGGATTGAGATCTGGTGATTGTGGGGACCACCTAAGCAAGATAAAGTCTCCCTCATGTTCTTGAAACCACTCCTGCACAATATGAGCACCATGGCATGGTGCATTGTCTTGTGGGAAGAAGCCATTTCCATTGGGATATGCTATCAACATGATAGGATGAACTTGATCAGTAATGATACTTAGGTATGTTGTGCTATTCAGACGTTATTCCACATGAATTAAAGGGCCCAAATCATGCCAGGAAAACATGCCCCAAGCTATAACACTGCCCCCACCAGCTTGGAGGGCTGTACTCATGCATGTGGGGTGCATGCTATCATGCTGTTTCCGCCAAATTCTCACTCTGCCATCTGCATGATGCAACTGGAAATGTGATTCATCGGACTACATGACTGTTTTCCGATGCTCGACTATCCAATCCTTGTGCTCCTGTGGGAATTGGAGACATTTTATCTTGGTAACTGCAGACAGCAAAGGTATTCGAACAGGTCTTTGGCTTCCGTACCTCATATGATGCAGTGTACGGCTAATTTGCCTACAAAAGTCAGGTGGTCATAATAATCTGGCCAGTCAGTGTGTGTGTGTGTTTGTGTGTGTGTATATATGTATGTGTATGAATATATATATATATACTGTTGTTTGAAGAGCATATCTCCCATGTTCAAATGCTGTTAAATCACGTTGTTTACCCATATCTTCAGGAAAAAATCATTTCTACTATCATGGTAAACAACCTGCTTCCCTATTTATAATGGTCTGGCCCTCTAGCAACTTCAGTGTGAAATTATAGTTAATTTGCCTACAAACGTCAGGTGGTCATAATAATCTGGCACTCAGTGTATATAGATAACAATTTGAATGGAAAAAATGGACACCTAGCAAGACACCTTGGTGTGGTAACACTATTTGCTAACTTTGTTAAAGTTATCTCTAAGAAGGATGTATTGCTTTTATAATAGGAAAATTAGCATTTTAAAAATGATTGCTTCGAATTTTCAAAATATCATGCTGAATCAAGGACATTTTATTTCTATTAAGCCAGTTGATTTTCTAAACTTTTTTTTGCCAATAAATTTGTTGGTAAAATTGTTAGAGATGCCTAAACTTTTTTTTTTTTTAGATATCAGTAATTTATTTGACATTTTCTTTTTTTAAAATTTAAATTGTTTATTGCTGAAAGTATCCTTTCCTCTCCCCCCTCCCCGCCTTGGCCTCTCCCTGGCCGCTCCCTATTCCCAGCACATGCCCTCACACCCCTACTGTCTGTCCATTGGTTATGCTTATATGATGCATATAAGTCCGTTCGTTGATCTCTTATCCTCCTCTCCCCTTAACCTTCCCTCTGAATTTTGATGGTCTGTCTGATGTTTCTATTTTTTTTCCATCAGTTTACCTTGTTCATTATATTTCACAAATGAGTGAGAGCATGTGATACTAATCCTTCTCTGTCTGGCTTATTTTACTTAGCATGATGCTCTCCGGGACCATCCATGCATGCTGTTGTGAATGGTAAGAGTTCTTTCTTTTCTACAGCAGTGTAGTATTCCATTGTGTAGATGGACCACAGTTTTTTAATCCACTCATCTGCTGATGGGCACTTAGGTTGTTTCCAAATCTTAACTATTTTAAATTGTGCTGCTGTGAACATAGGGGTGCACAGACAAATGGCAGGGGAGGGGGCTGACTAGAGAGCAAACAATGCTTATATGCATGTAAATAAGCATAAGCAATGGACACAGACACTGGGATGGTGGGGGCTTGCCCAGGGTGGGATTGGCTGGGAAGGGGGTGTCAATTAGGGAAAAAGGAGACATAAGTAAAACTTTAGACAATAAATAAATAAAAATTTAAAAAATAAAGAGAATCAAGAAGTCAAAAGTTGACTCTGAAATACTAGTAAAATTATCAAGTACATAGTAAGATTTATATAAAAAAGATGCAGGTCACAGACAAACAATGAGGAATGTAAAAATGACTAAATAAGATACAGCAGAGATTAAAAACATAAAAGAAAATTACAAACAACTTTATGCCAATAAATTTAAAAGCAGGCCCAGCCAGCATGGCTCAATGATTGAATGTTGACATATTAACCAGGAGGTCAAGGTTTGATTCCCTGTCAAGCCATATGCTTGGGTTGTGGGCTCAGCCCCCAGTGTTGAATGTGCAGGAGGCAGACAATCAATGTTTTCATCATTGATATTTCTGATTTGGGTTGTTTTCCTGAGCAGCATGCAAGGATGATTTCTTTCCTGGGTCCTTGTCCAGATGGATTCAAAGAATGAAGCCAGGGACAAAAGGTGGTAATACAAAGGGTGAAAATTTATTGGAAACTAATACAAAATCCCACGTAGGAAGCAGGTGCCAAGCAGGTAACCCACAAGGCTCCTTTTTCTAAGCTTTATAAATGCTGTATTTTTGTCTCTTCATGCTCCCTTCTAATTGGACCCCTTCCTCACTTTACGATCCTATGCTCTTCTAACTGGTCACTCTTTTTGCAGAATATCAGCTTCAAGCCCAAACCCCACATGGTGCTCCCTTTTTCTCTCCCCCTTATCTTGTACCATTTCTCTATCTCCCGTAAAAATCTGTTTTCCTCTTTCTGCTATTGTTGGCATTTCTTTAACCTCTGTGAAAGTTTGTTTCCTTTTCCCCCATACTCTATGGCTTTTCCTTATCTTCTGTGAATGGATATCTTCCTCTCCCTTTTTACTGTGCCACCTTTTTTTATTCTCTGCAAATATATGCCTTCTGGCGGCTCCAAGCCCTCACTATGCCTTCCTCCCCCATGGATCCTTTTTATTCCTAAAACTCCCTAAACCTGTCTATTTTATCCCTTCCGCCCTGAAGTCAATAAAAATATTTAAAATAAAAGTGGACAAATTCCTAGAAAAATGTTTGTTTTAATTAACTTAAGAGGATTTTAAACACCTGAATCATCCTATAACCATTGAAGTAATAGAGTCAGTGGTTTCCTATCTTTTCACAAAGAAAGCACCAGGCCAGAGAGTTTTTCTGCTGAGATCTAGCAAACATGCAAGGAAGACATGTTCCAATCTTTCAAATACTATCTAATGTATTTCATAAGGATGGTACAGTATTGATATCCAAACCAAACAAAGAATAGGACACAAAGAAATTGCTGACTAATCTTATTAACAAAAATAGATATAAAAGATGCATAACACCAAGGATTGCTGAGGATGTGGATAAAGCAGAAGTTCTTACACACTGATGATTAAGAATAAATTCTGGAAAAGACTTTGGGATTATCTAGTAATGTTGAAGATGTGTAAATCTTACAGTCAGCAGTGACTCTGCTAGGAGAAACTCTTGCACCTGTGTGTGGATCTGGAATATGTATCAGAATATTCATAGCTGCACTGTTTATGATAGCCCCAATCTGGAAGCAATCCAAAGGTTCAATTGCAGGAGACCAGATGAACACAATGTGGCAAATTCATATTGTGGAATACTATACTGCAGGGGAAAATGAATGAAGTATAATCACTTACATTTATACAGTTACAGCTCAAATGCAGAACATAGAGTAAAAGAACAAGTTATAGATAACTATGAACAGTATGAGTTCATTTAAAATATTTAAAAAATAGGCAAAATTTAACAATACATTTATATGTTTTTTATTTTTTCAATTACAGTTTACACTTGATATTATTCTGTATTAGTTTCAGGTGTATAGAATAGTGGTTAGAAAATCATGTACTTTACAGAGTGGTCTCCATGATGTTTCAAGTACACATCTGGCACCGTACATAATTATTACAATACTAGGGGCCCGGTGCACAAAAATTTGTGCACTCGGGAGGTCCCTCAGCCCGGCCTGTGCCCTCTCGCAGTCTGGGACCCCTCTGGCATGTCCACCTGCTGGCATGCCTGGTCAGCCTGGGTGAGGGGCTGATGGCTATTTGCAGGCTGGCCAAGCCCCCCAGTGTGGACCCTCACCCCATTGGGGTGTGGCCAGTCTAGGTGATGGGCTGAGGGCCATTTTCAGGCTGCCCACAGCCCCTTCAGGTTTTGGGTCCCTACTGAGGTGCCTGGGCAGCCCGAGTGAGGACCTGAGGTGTGTTTTCAGGCTGCCAACAGTCCCTTCATGGTTCAAGTCCCTACTGGGGTACCTGGCCAGGCTGGGTGAGGGGCTGATGGCTGTTTTCAGGCTGGCCAAGCCCCCCAGTGGGATCCCTCACTGCATTGGGGTGTGGCCAGCTTGGGTGCCAGCCTGAGGGCTGTTTTCAGGCTTTCAGGTTGCCCACAGCTCCCATTGACCCAATGTCCCAGCAAGGCTGGCTGGAAGCAGGTTTCTGGGATTTATTTATCTTCTATAATTGAAGCTGTTGCTTTAAGCCAAGGCCTAGGCAGTAGCCTGCTGTTTGCTTCAGCTCCATGGCTTCTATAATTGAAAGAATGTTGCAACTATGTTGTTGCCTTGAGCACAGAGAGGCCCTGCTGGTGGGCGTGGCTTAGGCATCCCAAAGAAATGGTCAATTTCAATATTACTCTTTTATTAGATTAGATTATTGACTGTATTCCCTATGCTGGAATTTGCAATCCTGTGACTATTCTACAACTACCTATTTGTATTTCTTAATTCCATTACCTTTTTCACTCAGCTTCTCACACCACCCCTTTCCTCTGATGACTGTCAGTCTGTTCAATGTATCTATGAGTCTGTTTCTATTTTGTTTGTTTCAACACCACATTTTTAGAGCAATACAGATATATGGTGAATTGTCAAGAAAAGTAAGGTAATTATAAACACAGTTCAGGACCAAAGGGAGAGATGAAATGGGGACAGGGCTGCCAGGCACTCAACTCCAGGGGCACCCTTTCCATTATAAATTGTATGGGAATGATGAAACCTGGGCTTGTGAAAAACAGTGGCCCTTCAGGAGGAGGTTACAGTGGCTTCAACACCATTGGCAATGTTCAGTTCTTAAGCTGAGTACTTGGTCATAATATATATCCTCTTATACATAAAATAAAATAAAATAGAAAAAAGTGTAAAAAAAACCTTGCGGATAGAGAATGTGTTTTGTTCCAGCTCCACCTCTAATAGAAAAAACTATGTCATCTTTGGCAAGTCAGCCTCCCTAAGCCTCATTTCTCTCCCTTTAATAAATGGTTATAACAAATCCAGCCCTACCTATTTTATAGGATTGTGTGAGGATCAAGTGTACTTGAACACATTTAATATGCTACTAACGAAATGAAATATTCACATGCAACACAGTTTTGTCTGCATATGAACCCAAAGGTTTATCTCTCCAACTAACATTCACAATCCACATGATGAAAGGTAATAATGTTCAGTTGAATCAGGCAGCTCTTCCTCCACCCGTTGAAATGTTTAGTGGGATTATTAGCTAAAAACTGTCTAAAGCCAGAACAGCCGTGCTGGCCTTGGAAGGAATCCTGGCCTTAGAATGAGGAAACTTGGTTTTGAATCCTGGCTTTGTCCTTTACTAACTCTGAGATGTTGTTGGCAATTCACCTCCCACTTCTGCCCTTAGGCTTCTGGATGGATAAAATGTTGATTTTATGGGCCTTGTTCTAAAGAGGGAACTACCAGATTTGCATACACATTGCTGCGTGGGCATCAGGAGCAGCAGAACAGTGTCCTCGCCCAGGCCATTCAAACTAGGGGTGGCTTTTCATTATGGTGAACAACAGGCCCAACCCAATTGTTTCCTTCAGTGTTAGTTTCTTCTGTGACTAGGCCATTGTTCATCTGCAGACAGTGACCTCTTCTGCCTCCTAATTATTGACTTGCTTGTGGAGAATTGCTGAGGCAGCAAACACATGCTTCTCTTATGAGAAGCTGCCAATTACCCTTTGTCCTTCTGTTCCTTACGCTCCGCTCCCTTCTCAGCAGCATGCATCCCCGTTGAGGTGATTCACATTCTTTTGATTGTAACCATATAATAAAATGCTCCTTTAATGCAGCAATCAAGACTGAGCTAAGTGATTTAGACCTCAGGTCTTTGTCCCAACATCATGACAACTTTTTATGGGTTAAGAGTTAGTTCCAGTAGATTGCATGATTTTGATGATTAAAATCTAAAGATAATTGTTAAAGAGGATGCTTCTTATTTTGAGGTAATTATAGATTTAGATGCAGTTGTAAGAAATAATACAGAGAATGCTATACATCCTTTACCCAGTTTTCCCTAGTGACAACATTTTGCAAAACTATAGTTAATATTACAAGAAATCCACAGATTTTATTTAGATTTACTTGTACTCCCCTCTCTGTGTGTGTGTGTTCTATATCTAGTTCTCTGAAATTTATTATCATGTGTAGGTTTGTGTATCCCCATTCCTAAACTTTGCAACCACAAATCTGTTTACTCATAAAGTTTCATCATTTCAACAATGTTATATAAATTAAATCATACACCATATATTCTTTGGGATTAACCTGTTTTACTCAGCCTAAATCCCTAGAGAGTTATCCACTGTTGTGTGTTTTAATAGTTCATTCCCTTTTATTACTGAGTAGTATTCCATGCATAGATATTTAAACATTAATTCATTGAAAGACATTTGGGTGGTTTTCAGATGTCTTTGGCTTTCACGATCTCAGAAAATACCACTAAAGAAGTGAGGATGTGATACAGGGAAGGGAAGGTGGCCAGTAAAAGGCAAGTTACCTTTCTGGAAAACTAGAGCTTCATCCCAATGGAGAACAGTGATCTCACCCAAGGGGCAAAGAACTGGGTATTTACACATCACCTCTTATCCATCATTGCACAAAGACTTTCCCTAGAGGGTGTTAATTCCCTAATACTTTCTTTCTGAGAAAGCCTTCAGGCAAAGAGATTCAGACACTAGCATTTGGAGGTCAGGCCAAGGGCACAGAAATGCTAAAGCCCAGCCAGAGGGCATATGAGAAGGGCACAGATGGCTTTTAATACTCCATAGTATTTCATCTGCCCAATATTCTAAATTGGGTTCTTGTATGTGTTGATTACTCAGAAAATTGGTTAAATATAGCTTAGAGAGAGAGGGCAGTAGTTTCTGTTAGCTTGGAGAAAGTAGTAGAGGAAGTAGAAGAGATGAGTGTGTGACAGTGCAATTGCTCCATGCCCACATGGATATCTTTATTGGCTATTTAAGGCCTTGCTTCTATTTGGCTTTCTCTCTCCCTCCCTCCCTCCCTCCCTCCCTTCCTCCTTCCCTCTCTCCTTCACCCCCTCTCTTTCTTTCTTTATATATGTATACTAGAGTCCTAGTGCATGAAATTTGTGCACGGGTACGGTCGCTAGCCTGGCCTGCAATCAGGGCCATTTTCCCCAGCTGCCTGCAGCTTACCCACCCCCCACCACTCATCCTGGTTCCCTGTTCACCATCGGATGATTGGTGCCTGATGGCTGTGGTAAGGGACCAAGAGGTCAGCTGATCCCGCCAGCTTGCCAGCCCTGCCCCTGCTATAGGTGACCATCAGGCAATTGGAACTTGCCTACTGGGGAAAGGGACCAAGAGGTGGTCAGTGTGCCTCATAGCAACTGGTCCAGCAGTCATTCTGCTGTTGGGGTCAATTTGCATGTTACCCTTTTATTATTTAGGATAGAGGCTGGTGCACTGGTGGGAGCCAGCTGGCCTGCCTTGAAGGGGCCCTAGATTGGGGTGGGGGTCCCCACTGGGGGATGGAGTTGGCTGGGGCAAGGGGCCGTTGGGTTTGCAGGCCAGCCCTGCCCCCAATCAGGATGGGGGTCCCCACTGGGGGTGAGGCCAGCCTGGGAGAGGGGCTGTGGGCAGTTTGCAGGCCGACCATGCCCCCAGCTTTGTCCGAAAGGACATTTGGAATGACATCTGGAAGACGTCCAGTCTCTCCAGTCTATAGTATATTACCTTCTTATTAGTATAGTATGTATATATATGTGTGTGTGTGTATGTGTGTGTGTGTGTGTGTATAAATTATTTCTTTAATTGCATAGTATACATGAATCTCAATCATTCCCACTTTAAATGCAGAATGGCAATGTCATCCACTTAGTGAAGCAGAAGGGGAATTTCTCCTGATTAGCCCAGTGCAGATTTATGGCTGTGAGAAGAAGCATACATTTCTCCCTAATTAATATTCAGTATCCATATATATTGAGGACGTTGTTGTAACCTAGAGGCCAGTATTTTGAATTAGATGAGAGTTTGTGAAAAGTCTTTCAAGACTACTACTGATTAGTTACTCTACTGTTAGAACTTTCCATTTAGATATTCAGGCCTCTTCTCTCAAAGCCATAATTAAACAAGGAGACATTCACTGAGGTGGCTCTAATGGTATGATAGCCTACATAAGCAACCCAAAATCTCAGCTATAAATGCCTCAAGGTTACAAACTAAAACCTAAGGACAATCAATCACAAACAGCCAGCTAGGCCTAACGCTATAGCCAATCAGTAATTTCCTTACAGTGCTTCCATCTTTTATAGAAAGTCTGTCCTTGGCTGCTGTTGGTGGAGAACTCATAACCACTTCTGTTTTGGCACTGCCCAATTTGAGTACATTTTTGCTCAGGTAACCTGTTAAACATTTTAAAAATATGCCTCAGTTTATCTTTTTTTAACAGTAGGAAGCACACTTAGGAAGAAGTCTTGAGGGAAGGCATTGTGTTTGGCTTATGTTTCTGGCCTGTATCACTCTGCGTAGATTTTGGACCTTATCTGTGACCCAGGAACAAAAGGATTGAGTGCTGGGTTGGTTTTATTGGAGGGAGGATACCATCTCCCACTGGAGTTATTTGAGTGGAGCCACACTAGGATTGTTTTTGAAGTGGTGCTCTTTTTAAAAAAAAAAATATTTTATTGATTTTTTTACAGAGAGGAAGGGAAAGGGATAGAGAGCTAGAAACATCAATGAGAGAGAAACATCGATCAGTTGCCTCCTGCACACCTCCTACTGGGGATGTGCCTGCAACCAAGGTACATGCCCTTGACTGGAGTCAAATCTGGGACCTTTTAGTCTGCAGGCCGATGCTCTATCCACTGAGCCAAACCGGTTGGGGCTGAAGTGGTGCTCTTGTTAAAAAAATCAAAACCAGAAGAAATCAGAGGAATGAAACATTACAATTTCTCTGTTTACTTAGGCAGGGTGTTGCCACTGTGCTGGCAGAGGTTTTGTTTCCTCAGTTTGGAACTATTTCCCTGAAACCAGAGCTAAAGCCTCATTAGATGTTCAATCAGAAAGTGCTTGGTGAGAACTCAAGGCTTATACCACCGAGTGTGGGAAATGTATGTGAAAAAACCCAAAACTCTGGCCTGGAGGAGTTTATAGTTCCACAGGTTAAACTAATGTGTAATCAAAATAAATGTGTACTTATAAATGCAATAATTATGGATGTGTATTTAGGGAGACGGATGGATGAGAGCTGGGTTAAAGAAAGGGTAGAGTTAAATGGAGGAAGCTGCAAAGACACATGTCCCTGACGCACCTCTTTAAAAAAAAAAGTATTGATTTTAGAGAGGATGGGAGAGGGAGAGGGAGATAGAAACATCAATGATGAGAGATTATCATTGATAGGCTGCCTCTTATGCACCCACACTGAGGATCGAGCTTGCAACCCAGGCATGTGCCCTGACTAGGAATCGAACTATGACCTCCTGCTGAACCATTGAGCAACACTGACTGGCCTGACATAATCTCTTCCTCCTGGTTCTCCTGTAGGCTCTAAGGGCGGCTGTAATTACATGCTGATGGCCAACCACAAAATACTTGGGAGGCTACATTGTGAACTGTCAGAACTCAGGAAGGAGTGTGGCAATAGCTATTCAATGAAAATATCTGTTTTCTCTGATTTCGATGTCCTGTTTATTGGGACTCTATTTTAAGAATAGAAACATCCATATCAAAGAACATACACAAAGATATTAAAGTAGCATTATTTGTAGTGGTCAAAATGTTGAAAAAAAACTTGTATGTCCATCTGTAGGAGGATTGTTGTGTCATTTGTAGAACATTTATGCTGTGGATTGATTATACAGTTATTAAAAAATTAATTGAAGGCACATCTATTAATCCAGAGGGTTATAAATTTCCAAAACTTGGAAATAAAGCAAAAAAAAATTAGATTCCATGATCTTTATATTCTGCTATAACATTTTCTAACAAACCAGTTGAGGGTCACTAGAGAGTCTTGGCTTGACTTAATGATCACAATTGATTAGGGCCCAGGATTTTACATCTCAGTAATGTTAAAGTTTAACTTTTAGAAACCTAATAAGGTGTAATGATTTTTTCCCCTCTGTACAGTAAAGGAGATAACCCCAAAGGTCATGATTTTATTTCCCTGTAGGACAATGACCAGTTTTATATTTAATATAGCAGCCTTATTGAAAGCATTCCTTTTTTCACTGTTTATATAAGTCCAAGTTTCTCATATTCAAAATGAATCAGTTTCTCATATTCAAAATGAATCACTATCTTTCTGCTGAATTCTTCATTAATGAGTCAAATAAAAATTTGACATGTGACCATTATATTTGTGTGGAACTTTGTTTTAACCATTTTGAAAATTAGGTTTTAACAATTGTGTTAAGTGAGAAAATCAAGTACAGAGTATTGTGTATAGATTATTAATATAATGATACAAAAATCCTTATTCATATTTCTGTCTGTCTGTATATGTTTGTATGAGCGTGGGTGCAAATGTGGAAAAGTACACACTGACCCCAGGTACCATTACTCCTGTTACCTTGAGAATGGAGTGCAAGGGAAATAATTATGATTTTATATATTTTTATTTATTTTGTGCATTAATTTTTAATAGTTAAATAAAACTGAGGGGAGGGGAAGCCCTTTTAAAAGGCTCTACAACAATTTGTCACCCATCACTTATTTCAATAATATGTGTAATAAAAAATATGTACAGTATCTATATATATATATAAAATCCAAAGCTACTGTTCGACCATCTCACCACTTGACTGACCATTCGACTGATGGCTTTTATGCACAATGACTGTAAGATTTAATCCAACCCAAAACCAATAAGTTGACCAAGACAAGTGGGGTAAAAGCGAAAGATTGCATCTATTGATTGCTCTCGGGTGCAGTTCCCCGGTCCGAGGGAAACGGGCCAGGGAAGTCACAGACACACATACAAGGCAAAACTTCTTTATGCTGCTGTTGGACCAATCAGGTTTGTCCGCCGTAGATTGTAGGGGATGATTTATGTTTAAGGGGGGTTTGTACAACTGTACTTTGGCCATCCTGAGAAATTCCAGATGGCTGTTAAGGAGGGTGTTTTTAGGGCGCCAGTTTTATCAGGGCTGCAGTTTGGCTTTGGGCTGTTTATTTGGCTCAGAAGGTGGAAATCTGAAGGTCCCTTGTCTGCCGAGCCCCCAGACCTTACAGTGACTATCAGGGGGCAGATGCTCAATGCACAGGCATGGAAACATGGAACAGACTGATGAATCTCAGAGAGAAGAGGGGAAAGGGGAGGGTGGGAAGAGATTAACCAAAGCTCTTATATGCGTACTGGAGGACTTGGGGGATTGGGCCAAAACCAGCTCTCCAACATTCCCTGAGGGGTCCTGGATTGTGAGAGGGCACAGGCCAGGCTGAGGGACCCCACTGGTGCACAGACCCATGTACTGGGCCTCTAGTATTAATAATAAAAGTTTATATTTTCTTTTCTTTTTCTTTTTTTTTTTTTATCTTTATTGTTCGGATTATTACAATTGTTCCTCTTTTTTCCCCCATAGCTCCCCTCCTCCCATTTCCCACCCCAACCTCTGTCCTTGCCCCCCCTCTGTCCTCATCCATAGGTGTACAATTATTGTCCAGTCTCTTCACGCATCCCCAACACCCTTAACCCCCGAAAATTGTCAATCCACTCTCTTTCTATGCCTCTGATTCTATTCTATTCACCAGTTTATTCTGTTCATCAGATTTTTTATTCACTTGATTCTTAGATTCACTCGTTGATATATATTTGTTGTTCATAATTTTTACTTTCCTTTTTCTTCTTCCTCATTCTCAAAGGATACCTTTCAGCATTTCATATAATACTGGTTGGGTGGTGATGAAC
>PVJC01044892.1:0-13914 GCA_004026665.1 Murina feae | reverse complement strand
TTTTGCTCTTGGCATTTTAATTATGATATGTCTTGGTGTGGTCCTCCTTTGGTTCCTTTTGTTTGGAGTTCTCTGTGCTTCCTGGACTTGGAAGTCTATTTCTTTCACCAGGTGAGGGAAGTTTTCTGTCATTATTTCTTCAAATAGGTTTTCAATATCTTGCTCTTTCTCTTCTTCTGGCACCCCTATAATTCTGATGGTGTGCTTGAAGTTGTTTCAGAGACTCCTTACACTATCTTCATACTTTTTGATCCTTTTTATTTTTTCTTCTTTTCTTTTTGCTTTTCCCGCTGGGTGGGTTTTGCTTCTTCATATTTAATATCTTTGACTTGCTTCTTGTGATCCTCTCATCTGCTGTTGGATGTCTGTATAATATTCTTTATTTCAGTCAGTGTATGCTTAATTTCTAGTTGGTCCTTTATCATATCCTTGAGGGCCTCATTAGATTCATTGAGGATCTCACTAAATTTATCGGCGGTCTCACTAAATTTATCGGCAGTCTCTAGAAATTTCTTGAAAAACCTAATAACCGTGGTTTTCAACTCTATATCCTGTCGTTTTCTTTCCTCCATTTCTGTCATTTGTGATCTGTTTCTTTGTCTCCGCATTTTAGCTGCATCCCTTGCTGAGTTAGGTGATCACTGCGAGGAATTAACCTCTAAGCCACTTGGTTATGAGAGTCAGCTGTGTCTACAGTGGGAGAACTTCTGTGCTGGAGACACCCTTATGGGGCTAAAGTTGTTTCAGTGGAGCTTTTATGCTCACTGCATCTGCCCCGAGTGTGTTCCTTGTGGATCTGTTTTGTTTAGGTTAGTCCCACTCTGGCCACTGGGTAAGGCTGGCTCCTGTATCTTTAAGGAGGTGTTGACTAAGCCTTTGCCTTAGGCTACTCAGTCTTTTATATGCAAAAGCCTCTGACACAGCTTGGGAGGGGCGGAGCCTCGGGGAGTTTGCAGGGCAGGGCGGAGCAAATAGCTATGGTGCTTCTCAGCCCTGCGCTGAGAGACACCAGGTCTCTGTGTCCCATGGTAATTGCTGCAAGCAACGCTGAGAGAAACCTGCTTTGGATTTCCTCCTGGTGCCAGTCAGTCCCCCTTCTCCGGGTGTCTGGGTCCTCAGAAACTCGCCTGGAACTGGAGTTCAGAGCCGCTGGGAACTTGTGGCTCTCTCTGTTTTGGAAAAGAACCGCGTCCTCCAGTGCCAGCCCTCTCCTCGAGCCCCGTGCGCGCGCCTCCATACCTCTGTACTTTGCTTCCGCTGCTCCTCTGAGTCTCAGACTCTTTTCTAGTTGCAAGATTTTCACTCAGCCAGCCTTCCTGTGGGTGCGAGTGGTGTCCGTGTGTTCATTTCGTGTTTTTTATGAAATAGTTGTTCACGGCTGCATTTACAGTGTTTACCTTATGCCGCCATCTTGCTGTCCCTCTGTTATATTTTCTAATATAAGAAATCAAAGAATACTAAGGCTTTGAACTTGTGAAGTTATTATGAGGAAATCAAAAGATAAATATGTCTCAAAAAATGTTTGCAAGTCATGAAAGTGTGATTTTTTTTCCTTGTTGTTTCTTGTGGGGTTTTTAAAGAGACATCTTAAATTCATTTGTTCACTATTTAATCAATTTAGAAATCATCCTCCCTATTTTTCTTGTCTTTTCCTTTTGAATTTCTTATCTCTGTCAATTCTTAAGCTCCAAATTTTGTAGTCACTTGACTAATTCTTTTTCTGTATCTTTTCACTCAGATAATACACAAGTCTTTGTTAGTATTATTTATACATGTTTGTGCCTTAAATTTCATTCCCATAGAAAATTTATCATTCTAAAACACTCTTCCTTTGTGACTGGATTATTATGCCTACTTGTCTCTACAGTCTGCTTTCTCCCTGATTAAGCCAACCAGTAAACCATGGCTAATTTAATTTCCTTCAAATGACATACCCATCATATCATTCATCTTCTCAAAAATCTATATTTTCATATTTACTGATACTACTCTGCATGACTTCTAAGGTGCTCTATAATTGGAAGATTCTTAGTTTAGTTGTCCACATCAATTTCCCACTATTACACAATTACCCTGCTTTGATCAGCTTTTTTCTACACCGTGCTGTTCATAACCTTCAAAGTTCAAGAAAGTCACATCTCCTCCATGAATGTTCTCCATCCCAGAGTCTGTAGTGAGTAATTTCTTTCTAGAATTTCCTATAAGACATTTTATGACTCCTTTATGACTCCTTATACTAGCACTTAATTTTATAGTCATGAATTTTAAAAATTATTTTAAATATTAAATTATTTTCATCCTACCTTCGTAACCAAAGTAGAAACTCTTTGAAAGAATGAGCCCTTGTAATTTCTTGCAGATGCTCCCTAAAACCTAGCATATTATTACACATTGGATAGATTCTCAATGAGTATTGATAAAAAGTCTATCAATATTTCCTGATAAGGAGAGTTAGAGTTAAATCTCATTTCTGAATTTTTAATTTACTGCCACCAGACCATTTACTCAGTAAATGAGAGCACTTGTCCTATATACATTCTTCTATTACCTAATTGGACAAGATGACAGGTTTTTTCTTGTTTTATGTACCCTGACCATTTATAAACTTTACCAAAATTGAGTAAATAATCTATACTTTATTAAAACAGATTTTAGAAATTTTTTGATTCTGTATACCATGCAGATTGACAATCATGGATAGTAGTTGACATTCCTATAGCACATACATCAGATGTGCCTTTTTTTTCAGTGTCACATGTGTGGTGTTCACATTCTTAAATCATGATTTACAATGTTATATAATGTACTCATAATTTTTCAGTTACAGTCATTTTTAAAAATATTTTTTATTGATTTCATCGAGGAAAGGAGAGGGATAGAAAGATAGAAACATCAATGTTGAAAGAGTATCATTGATCAGTTGCCTCCTACACACCCCCCACTGGGTATTGAGCCCTCAACCTGGGCATGTGCCCTGACCAGGAATCAACCTTGACCTCCTGGTTAATAGGTTGACGCTCAACCACTGAGCCATGGAGGTTGGACTCAGTTATAGTCTTCATTACAGACTTTCAGAGTGGGAAATAGCCATATAATTTATACAATTCAAATGCTAGAATCTTGCATGACACTTATTCATTTATTGAACACAATTTGACTAAATGCGTCTCATGAATTAGTCACTCAGATAGTACTTGACTACATGTGGTGACATGTAACTCTCAACTGCACAAAGCCACCCACTCCATCATAGAATGCCCTGTTGGAAAGGTCTCCCTTGTTGTTCACTGAAATCTGCTCTCTGGAACTTATTTTGTTTATCTTATTTTAGTTATTATTTTGGACACTATAGACAACATAACACAATTCTAGTATGTGCTCTGTAGGAAAAGCCATTAATATTTAAAATAACTCTCATGCTACTCTAAAGTAATATTTCTTTTCACACAATCATGCCAGCATAACTACTTCCATGTCTCCTCACCATTCTGCTTGTTCTACCCTAAATATGCTCCAGTGCTATTCTTATTAAGCTTATGTGATCTAATGACCAAAATTTGCAAACAACCCCTTTACGAAAATTAAATTGATAGATAATAAAAGCCTATATAATTCTTGAACTTTAATATAAATGAGAAATACAATGAAATAAATTATATATAGATATAGATATAGATATAGATATAGATATAGATATAAATATGTGTGTGTGTGTGTGTGTGTGTGTGTATGCGTAAGAGACACTCAATGCAGGAGTTGCTGAACTGTGATGACTTGACAGCTGTGGTTCTCAGGCGATGCACCCAGAACCAAAAAGGAGGGAGCCCGATTCCGGGGTGTGTCACCTGAGAACCACCCTCTCACACAGGACCCCTTGGGGGATGTCGGAGAGCTGGTTTTGGCCCGATCCCTGCAGGCCAGGCCAAGGGACCCCATCAGAATAAAATGTTCTTTATAATTTGTAAAATACAACTAAATTTTAAGACAAAAATACTCCTTCAAGTTTTCAAAGTTTCTGCTGGGAAATACCATCTACCTCCACAATTCACTGATAATCCCCGTGATAATGCACTCTTCTAGGTGGCCAACTTTAAAAGTAGCACTTCACATATAATCTAACTAACTCATATAGAATAAAATCATCTC
Source organism: Murina feae (assembly GCA_004026665.1). Classification (NCBI taxonomy): domain Eukaryota; kingdom Metazoa; phylum Chordata; class Mammalia; order Chiroptera; family Vespertilionidae; genus Murina; species Murina feae. Next base: position 9,768 of record PVJC01044892.1, on the reverse strand, counting down.
TTGCTTCATTCTATGTACTGTACTTCAACTATTAGAACCTAACATTACAAGACCTTTCTTACTCACTCTTTGAGCTTACTATTTGAAGTTTTAAAACTGCTTAAAGTTTTCTAAGTGTGAAAACATGTTGCTTCCCTTTTATATTTAAACTAGGGGCCCAGTGCACAAAAATATGTGCACTCGGGGGGAGTCCTTCAGCCCGGCCTGTGCCCTCTCGCAGTCTGGGACCCCTCAGGGGATGTCCACTTGTTGGAGTGCCTGATCAGCCTGGGTGATTGGCTGAGGGCTGTTTTCAGGCTTTCAGTCTGCCCATAGCTCCCATTGACCCAATGTCCCAGCAAGGCTGGCTGGAAGCAGGTTTCTGGGGTTTATTTATCTTCTATAATTGATACCGTTCCTTTAAGCCGAGGCCTAGGCAGGTAATGAAGCCTCCTGTCTGCTTCAGCTCCCTGGCTTCTATAATTGAAAGAATGTTGCCTTAGTAGACTCTAGGCAGGCAGCTTCCTCCATCACTGGTACAACTGAAGCCTGCTGTTTGCTTTAACTTTGATGCTTCTATAATTGCAACAATGTTGCCTGGAGCACAGAGAGGCCCAGCTAGCTGGCGGGCAGACAGTTTACTCCTGGTGCAATGGAAGCCGCCTGTTTCCTCCAGCTGCGTGACTGCCAGCCTCCATCTTGGCTGAGTTATTTTGCATACAACCACTCTGATTGGCTGGTGGGCGTGGCTTAGGCGTCCCATAGAAATGGTCAATTTCAATATTACTCTTTTATTAGATTAGATAGATATTTTAAATATGCAAATAAACTCATATTCCCATTAAATGTAACCACGCTAGATTTGGAATATTTCCCCAATCTATTGGTATTTTTAAATCAAGCTTGTGTTATATATTATTCATTCCAGTTTAATTTCAACTCTAAATTTGATAAATATTTCTTTTAGGTCCTTATAAAAAAGAAGACTGAGAGAAAGAACCACTTAGTGAATGTTTAGGAAATATACTGAGAACATATAGCAAACTGGAGACAATATGGCTAACTGTGTAAGAATGCTCACTCTAGAGTCACAGGATTTGGGTGCAAATCAAAGCTTTGCCACTTTGTTGGCCGTGCAAATTTGAAAACTTTGTGCCTCGGTTTCCTCATTAGCCAAATGGCTTTTACTACAGTATTTCCATAGAGTTAATTTAAAGAACTAAGGTAATATACTGTGGGTCTGGTACTTGGTAAATGCTCAGTAAATGTTTTAATGCTTTAAGAACTCAAGTTATGAACTTGATCCTGTTTTGAGTCAGTAGCCCAGCCATTATTTTGGTAGAATCAACTCTTTATATATCTGGAAAACATTTTCCCCTAGTATATAAACTATTTGTGTGGAACAAATTACCCCAAAACATGCTAGCTTAAAATACCAGACATTTATCATCTCACAGTTTTTGTAGATCAGGAAAATCTGGGCACAGCTTATTTGTATTTATATGTCTAGGGTCTTTCATCAGACTGCAATCACAGTGTCAGCCAGGGCTAGGGTCCCACCTCACAGCTCATTTGGGGGCAAGGGAGGGATAATCAACTACCAAGCTCACTCATGTGGCTGTATGCAGTCTGACATCAGCTCCTTACTATGTGGATCTTTCCATAATGTAACTCATAAAATGGCAGTTGGAAGTTGGCTTCTCTCAGAGTGAGCCAGCAGGACAGAGGGAGAGGGAGAGGGAGAGGGAGAGAGAGAGAGAATATGCATTCTTTGGTAAATTATTCACAGAAGTGACATTCCATAATCTTTGCCATATTCTGTTGGTTAGAGTAAGGTCAGTAGGCAGTATGGAAACTAGAAGACAGAGATCATTAGGGACCATCTTAAAGGCTGCATACCACACCTAGCCCAATGCTGGCAGGGCAAGTTAGGAAGGCTGTGAACCATCCATATTTGTGTAGCTCTCCAAATCACTCAGTGGCCAGAAATTAGGACTAGAGCCTATTGACTTAATTTGAGCCCATCCTTATGAACCACTCATCGTTTTTTTTGGGTACTGGCAAAGGCCCAGAAAACTATATTGTAGTGGATACAATGTGATGGAGAAAAGGGTACTTCCCTGGGTTGGAATTTCATCTCTGCCACTTATTAGCTATTTCACCTTAATAAATCTCAGTGTCATCAGTATGAAAATTGAAAGAATGTCCTCTATCATGCAGATTTCTTATGAAGAATAGATATATGTAAAACCTATAATGCAACATAGGTTATCCAAAATATGGAGGCTATGGTTATCCAAAATATGGAGGCTATTACAAGGAAGTATATATATACACATAAATTTAAACACATGCAAAAATATGTAAACAACATATACTTTTTAATTTAAAAACTATATATTACGAACCCATGGGTCATGGTAAAGCTCCTGATGCATAGCGGTTATCTATATAACTTGCATGAATATGTTTGGCCTCCTCCCTTGGTCCTTCCATTATGTCCCTTTGTCACACTAGAATGCAAATACATTGAAGGGAAAGACTTTATGTCTTTGTATTTCCTATGATCTAATTCATTTATAACATATCACAGGCATGTAATAAATCCTTGTTGAATAAATGAAATCTTTAATCATTTATAATCCACATTACAATCTACCTTATTGCTCTAGCATTTTGCCCACTTTTCTCCACAAGGATATCTGTAAGCAATTCAAATGTGTGTTCCATATAGTTCCCTTTAGTTAAAGGTCATGTTGCAAAGTGATTATTTCTTCCATAAGTTATGTTCCAAAGAATAGTCTGATAAAGCCTATCTGAAGAAAATTAGGATATGAGCAAAATCAATATTCTATATGTAATCATTTTCTCCCTCTTCTATTTAGAGCTCTCCTCTTCATGTCATTTTCCTCTAGGAAATACTTATGTTTTTGATCTTATTAATCTTGATGATAAAAAGTCAATAAAACTTTAATGTATAGGGGAGGGCAAAAGTAGATTTATAATTATTCATATGGAAAAATATATAATATGATAATAAATAATAATGCAAAAATAAATTGTTTCTTCTTAAACTATAAACCTACTTTGCCCTACCTGTGTATTCATGTACTTATATTTCAAAGATCCTATTGAGAGAGATATTCTTGGAATGATTTCTAACGGTAGTATTTTTGATATTATGGCAACTAAAGGGGGGAAATTGTAGAAATACTAGAGTTTTCTTATTTGTCAGTTGAATCTTAACATTTCCTATTCTATTTCAGTCTTTGATAATTTTAACTTTAGTGTTTATAACTAATGGTGATTATTTTGTGAAATATAGGTAATAATGTATTTATATATTTATATGCCTTCTTTCCATAATTGAAGTAGCTTTTCAGAATAAAATTCAAAATAAAGTCTAAATCATGACTAAGAAAGAGAATAATTAGAAAAGTCAATCTTTCCCTAACCGGTTTGGCTCAGTGGATAGAGCATCAACCTGTGGACTCCAGGGTCCCAGGTTCAATTCTGGTCAAGGGCATGTACCTTGGTTGGGGGCACATCCCCAGTAGGAGGTGTGCAGGAGGCAGCTGATCGATGTTTCTGTCTCATCGATGTTTCTGACTCTCTATACCTCTCCCTTCCTTTCTGTAAAAAATCAACAAAAAATATTGAAAACAGAAAAGTCAATCTTGCTGCTATGATTAAGTATCATATTTGTCTTTGTACTTCCTAGAAGCCAAGAAAAAAAAAGTAAATTAGTTTTTACCATGTACTTAACACATATTATGTGCCAGGCATTTTGATAGGTGCTTTGACATTACATCTATCTTCACAATAATCATGGTGAGTTGGTGTTAGAATCCTCATTTTACAGATGGTTACTGAGGTTGGAAAAGCTATCTTGCCCAGTGTAACAAAACTATACTCCTAATGGAGCCAAGATTCAAGTCAAGGACTCTGACTTTACAGCCTGCACTCTTCAATAGTTCTCATGGTCAGAAAGGATAAAATGTAATAATTCCACAGAGATAAGGCTTTTTTGGCATTCGATTACAAAATTAATTTTCTGTGTGTGACATTGTATAAGGGGGACATTGAGCAATATGCTGAACAGTGCTCTTCATAACAGATATACAATAAATGTGAAGGGATATCCATATAGCTGTTTGGCTATTTTAAATGACCTTTGATAAGTGCCTAAAGCATAATATTACAGTGCAAGTGAGTGAAACTGATTCAGCAAATACTAAGCTACTTTGATCCTATGATAAATTTGATCCTTCTGGTGGTGTAAGACTAAAGAATAAAACTGGAAGTATGTGAACCAGCCATCAGAAGGCTATTACATTTTATTAGCAAGTTTGGATAGAAGCTGAATTCATTTGTTCATTCCTTAAGCAAATGTGCATGAGCCATCAATATGCCAGGCACTGTGTTTGTGTTTATAACTTTAGTGTTTATAACTAATTCACTTGTTATAATGTAGATTCTGGGGATCCAAATATGTGTGTGTGTGTGTGTGTGTGTGTGTGTATTTAAATATTTCTACCTCAAAAGACTTTGAAGTTATTTTAGAATTAGACAAGCCAATGAGGAAAGTGAAGTAAGTTAATTATAATAAAGTATGTTCATATTGTACAAAAGAAGATGCCCTTAAACCTATCTGGCAGAGTCAAAGAGGTTATCAAAGTGGAGGTAAAATTTGAGATGAGACTTGAGGGATGAATACAACTTTCCCAGGCAGGCAAGGGAATGGTTGGGCATTATGAAGAGACTAGGTGCCTGGTGCACAAAATTCGTGTACTGGGGGGGGGGGTCCTCAGCCCAGCCTGCCACCTCTTACATATTGGGAGCCCTAAAGCGGTGTCCTACTTATGGCTTAGGCCCACTCCCTGCTCCCCTCGGGGAAGGTGAACAGGCTAATCAGGGAAGGCATCAGCCCATCTCCCTGCTGCTGCAGCCACTGCCAGTCACCACAGCCACCAAGGTGTTTTTATCAACACGGACTCCAGTCCCTTCACCATGAAAAAATGACAACTTTCTTTGGGCATTTTCAAGATGTGTCTTTCATAGGATATGACATTTCTTTCTTTCTTTTTTTTATCCTCACCTGAGGATATGTTTCCATTGATTTTTAGAGAATGTGGAAGAGAAGGGAAAAACAGAGAGAAACAACCAAGTGAGAGAAACACTTTGATTGGTTGCCTCCTGCATATGCCCTGACCTGGGCCCCAGCCAGGGAGGAGCCTGCAATCTAGGTACATGCCCTTGGTCAGAATTGAACCCAGACCCTGCAGTCAGCAGGCTGAGGCATTATGCACTGAACCAAACCAGTTAGGGCAGGATATGACATTTCTTAGCCCTCCAGCAGTAGACCTTCATTTTTTTTCTCCAGGAGTGTGGTGGAAAATCTTTAGATCACGTTTTTTGATTCTTATTACCCAAGTTACTAAGAATATTACCAGTGGCATACAGGGAGCTTAGCCAGTGAGTGGTAAGAAAAAAGGTGTTTCCTCTGTAGTTCACTCCAATCAATGGCTCCACCCCTGCCCCTCCAATTCCAGCTCCACCCCTGCCCAGGCCTGTAACCTCTGGCCAAGGATGCAGGCCTGGGCAAGGGACCCCCAAGCCACTCCCACTGCCAGCTTCACAGAGCCCAGGCCTCTGCGATCATGGGCTCTGATCCTGCCCCCTGCGATTATCTGCTCTGCCCTTGCCCCACTGGCAGCCTCTGTCCAAGGCTGCAGGCCTGGACAGGGGATCCTCAGACCCCTGCTTTGCCAGCTCCACTGGTGCTCAGACCTCTGCAATCACAGGCTCTGCCCCTGCCCCTCTGATCGCTGGCTCTGTGGAATCCAAGCCACTGCAATCTCTGGCCTTGCCCCTGCCCAGGCCTGAGGCCTCTGGCCCAGGCCTTATGCCTGGGTAGGGCACCCTCATACCCCTCCAATCACCGGCTCTGCCCCTACCCCCTCCGATCACCAGCTCCACCCTTGCCCATGCCTGAGGTCTCTGGTGAAGGCCTATGGCCTGGGCAGGGGACCCCCAGCCCCCTATGATTGCCTGTTCTACCCCTTGGAACCCTGCCTCCCCCACCACCTGCCTGGCTAACAGGCCTGACCACTTCAGTGGTGAGGCTGAGCTAGAATGGGCGCCGCCATCTTGTGGCTATGGGGGAAGCCATCTTTGTCATGGAGTGTCACCTAATTTGCATATTACTCTTTTATTAGATAAGATGAGACACCCTGAGATTATATTTTTTGATAATGTCTGAAAGGGCAGTAGTATGTATTCCTCATCATAGGTAGGGTCATAGGCTGGAAAATCCAGACACTAATAATTGCTAATATTTACTAAGCATTTGTTTCTACACAATTGTAAAGATTAAAAAGTAAATTTTTCAGTGTGTAAAGTGAGGCTATGAGAGGTCAAGTAAGTTGCCTGAGCCATATAGTTCTTTAAAAAAGGCCATGTTACCAACTACTGTGCTAATTTAATATACAGTATGTGATAAGGTTGTCATCTTATGAAGGTTGAGAAGCTTTACCAAAATTCTCATCCAAATGACAGGGCATCCTACTTTCTCACAGAGGTAATATGTGGGGATATCGTCAGGCAAAACCAGACTTTGTATGGAGCTTACATTCAGATCAATTCTAGTGTACCTGGGCATGTGCTCCTCTCAGACATCTAAGTTCTAACAAAGCATGGCATAAATGGAGTTGATCTAGAAAAATGATGAAAACAACAGTCAATAGGCACTTTTCATGAAGGAAGAAAATGTGGCAATTGATACAGAACAAGTTTCCCACTGCTTTACTATTATACATTAGTTGCAAAATGTTTCCCAACCTGAATATGAAAGTACAAAAATAAGTTCTATGCTTTTATAAGCAATTTTGAACTGCATAGCTGAGTTTTGAAACATAAGTGCCAAAAGAATGGTTTAGGATTCTACCTAAATATTGAGACATTCTTAGTAGTAATTTGTTAATGAAACTACTCTAATTCTTGACAGTAAAACCATGCCGTCAATACATACATAGACACTAAACTTTTTTTGTACACAGCATCTGCACCAAGAGATTTGATCTATCTACAAGTGACATTAAACCATTAACTTGTATGTTAAAGACAATGGTAGCTAACATATGGCACGCTTTGATATCACTTGAAACAATGATTTTTCAAAGGACTATGGCAGTCTCCTCTGATAATTTCATGGTATTAGAATGCCCACTTAAGGTAAGTATTGAATGCTGAGGTTCAGCTTGAAATTTCTTTCATCTCATCAAGGCTGATCCTTGGAGTTAAGGTGATCAACCATACCTGGAAACAGTATCAAGTCATCTCGGGCAGTTTTCTCCACAGATGAAAGACAACACAGTAATCTTTTTTTCTCCTTTTTCTTTATTGATTAAGGTATTACATGTGTCCTTATGCCTTCATTGCCCCCTACCCCCACTCATGCTCTCACCCCCCCCCCAACACAGTAATCTTTGACAACAAAGTATTCTACTTCTAATCTAACTGTTAAATGTTTTCTAGGGCTGCCTATCACATGAATTGATCCAGAGTTTTGTAAGAATAGAGGATTAACTTTTTGGAAAAACTGAGTGGATTATACTTTGAATAGATACAGAGACAATCACAACTAAAACAGCTGAAGAGTAAATAATTTTAAAGACTCTAAAATGTTGTAGTGAAGGGTTTTTCCTCCAAATTATATTGAATTAGAGGTGGCTTATCAAATACTGTAGTGTGAACGATTGGGTTCTGATGTACCAGTTAAACAGAGATCCACCAAGGTCTCTTAAATTTCAGTCAGCATTATTCAACAACTATTGAGAATTTCTATGACGTTCTAAACACTGGATATACAGTAGAGAGTGCAGTGGATATTGCCTCTGACTTCATGGAGTTTTTGTTCAATCCTTCAGTAGATAGATTCAGACATGAAGCAGTCACAGAAATAACCATGCAATTTCACCTGTGGCAAATGCCATGAAGTACAATTAAGAGGATATCCATGTATCTATCGGGGAGGGGAGGGCAAGGATGGTTTCCCTAAGAAAGTGACACATTACCTAAAACCTGAACAAATAAGGAGTTAACAAGGTAAAGAATCTGTAGGGGGTGAAAGGTAGTAAGACCAGGTACAAAGCATCCCAGGCAGACAGAACATCATGCAAAAGAGGATGTGAGGAATGAAAATATGTAATATTATTGAGGAAATTAAAAAGGACCAGTGTGTATGGAGCAAAGCAAGTAATAAGGAGAAGGTAGAAATGTGGCTGGGGAATGTTGGTCATATCACGTAGGGCCTTGTCTGCTGTGTTAAGTATTTTGGTCTTTATCCTAAGACAATTGGAAAACATTGCTTAATTTAAATCAGTGCAGTGAGATGGCCATATTTGCATTTTGAAAACATCACTCTGGTTGCAGTATGGTGAATTGAATGGAGGAGGACAAGAATGGTTGTAGGAAAATTAATTAGGAGGCTACTACAGTTTTCAAGACAAAACAGTGGCATACAAGAGTGGTAGCAGTAGATAGAGATGGTGAGAATTGAATGGATTTGAAAAGAAAAATGTTAGAAGATAGATATTGGATCCGAAGATAAGGAAGCATTATGATGTGTCAGGGATTATTCTTAGGACTCTGGTTTACACAGCAGGATGAATAGTGGTGCCATTCATTAAGATAGGAGACAATAAATGATTAAGTGCCTGGGAGTTGAAATGAAAATCTTGAGTTTAAACATGTTGAATTTGAAGTTCTTGTTTTCTTTTAAATTTGTCTTTATTGTTGAAAGTATTACAGATGTGCTCCCCTTTTTCCCATTAACCCCTTTTTACCCGCTCCCTCCTCTCACCCCAGGCCTTCGCCACACTATTAACTGTGTCCATGGATTATGCTTATATGCATACAAATTCTTTGATTAATTTCTTCCCGCCCATCCACCCACACTTGCCTTCCCTCTGAGATTCATCAGTCTGTCCCATGTTTCTATGTCTCTGGATCCATTTTGTTCATCAGTTTATTATGTTCTTTAGATTCCACATATGAGTGAGATCACGCACTTGTTTTTCTCTGCCTTATTTAGCTTAGCATAATACTCTCCAGGTGCCTCTTTGCTGTCGCAAAGGCTAAGAGATCCTTTCTTTTAATTGCTGCATAGTATTCCATGGTATAAATGTTCTGTTTTGGTATGCAAAATGACAAGTAGGAAGTTGGACATGTTGGTTTAGGATAGAGTTTTTTTAAAAACTAGGAGGCATTAGCATATATGCTATAGTCGAAGCTAATTGTAGGTCAATATCTAAGTTAGGGAAAATAGTAACTGGGTATCTACATTCAATTAATATGTTACAGAGCCTGGGCTAGAATAAAGATAATGCAAGGGCTATACACACAAATGTAGACAAGATGTCAAAATATTTTTAAGGACAGCCTTGTTTTACATCTAAATACAATATATCAGAAATTATTTTGTAATCCCATTTCTGAATGGGATTTATACCTGAAAATCTGCTCCAATCTATAAAATATGTATTTGGACGATCAATGAACAATGTAGGCATAATCTCATTCATGTCTTCCTTTATGTGCCTGCCTCATATTAGTCCATGATCAACCCGCCCCCCCCAATTCTGTCCAATTTAACTACTATGAACAGTCGGTCAATGCCCAAGACCAGAGGGGCTGCAGGACAGTCCTAAGGAGAAGGGTTCCCTACCTCTGCCAAGCACCCTCATTGCCCATCAAGTTCACTATCTAATTGCAGCAAAGGGCCTCCCA
>PVJC01044891.1:0-13913 GCA_004026665.1 Murina feae | reverse complement strand
CAGCAGGCCAGGATGAGCATGAGTGGTGTGGCACCCAGCTCCAGTTCTGGCTCCTCTCTGACTGCCTGCCACTTGGAGCACTGCTACATCCCTTGGGGGATGTCCGGTTGCTGCTTTAGTCCCTATCCCCGAGAGGGATGTCCAACTGCCGGTTTAGGTCCAATCCCCGAGAGGGATGTCTGACTGCTGATTTAGGCCCAATCCCTGGGGCCTGCTGCCACTGCTCGGTAGTGCTGCGGCAGAGTTGGGAGAGGCTCCCACTGCTGCAGCTGTGCTCACCAGCTGTGAGCCTGACTTCTGTCTGAGTGGCGCTCCCCCTGTGGACAGCAGGGGGCAGCTCCTGCCTTGATCATCTGCCCCCTGGTGGTCAGTGCACATCATAGCAACTGGTCAACCAGTCATTCAGTCGAAATGGTCACTTAGGCTTTTATATATAGATTGATCACTAAGTGTGAATATTCATACCTCTTTGCTATAGAAATATTAATATGTCCCGGTCTGGGGTGACATTCCTGGGAGTATCGCGATGGACAGCGTGTGTGCTCTGAATTCCCAGGGACTCAGAATCAGAGGTTATGGACCTGGATAAAACCAGAGGCTAGAAAGCCTGTAATTTCACTCCGTGTAACTGACAAGATTCCCCGTGCTTTGAATTGACCCAAGACACAAAGAGTGAATATATTTGTCACCCAAGAATTTGAAAATATCCAAAGCCCATTGATAGACTAAGGGCTTCCTCCTCCCTGGGAAATCCACAGACATGCATGCAGCCTAGAAAAAGATCCCCAAAGTAGGATGGAGAATGGAGCTGGATGTCTTGAAGCCCCCAGAATCTGTCCACTCTGGGTACCTTGACACTAGCTGGTATCTAGAAATCGAATGATGATAAGATTTTACATGCTTTCCATATGCCAAGTGCTGTTCTAATCACCTAACATGGACTATCTAATCAAATCCTGTGGCAACACGTTGAGGCATAAAATACCAATATTTCCTTACAGGTGCGGAAACTGAGGCCCAGAGAGAGTAAGTGTATTCATTGGGGCTCAGACGCCAAAAAGCAGAAATCAACAGAGGGACTGGGAGTTTGCAAAATCATTCTAAGGTCCGGATCTAGGCTCCACTTCCAGGAGCAATTCCCAGCGCAAGAGGCAGAACCGGAACCCAGCTGCCAGGGTTGCCGCTCCCACAGTTGGGAAGGTTGGGAATCAGGACCCCACCATGGGAACTAGAGACCTCAGGAACACCCACCTCCAGTACAGGACCCAGGAGGGGTCGCCGCAGCTGGTGCCTTCAGAGTTGCATCGGCTACATAGGTGCTCTGCTTTCAACACACCCACAGAACCAGGCCGGGCCTCCTGCCTCCACCCAGCAGAGAAAGAAGAACCCGCTTCACTCCCTTGGCCTCTCAGATCTCATGCGAGCATGTCTGCTTGGCAGAACCGACACAGCATCCAGATCCCTGGGGGTGTCAGGGAGGCAGTGCCATTCAGCTTTTTCAACCTTGAAACACAGGAAGGCGCACGAGTTGAATGGGTGTTGATTGAGCCAATCCACACTTTGATGCAATTTCCCCAAGATGACATGGGAAGTGGGAGGACTAAGGCTGAGGCCGGGCTGTCTGGCTCCAGAGTCTCCGCCGTGTACGTTCCACTGCCTCTCCTCCCCACAAGCCCACGCGAGGGCTGCTGGCCCCCATGGCCTGTCTTCTCCATGCTCGTCCTTCGGGCAGTCGGCAGCTGGCCCTGTGTCTGTGTGCGATAAGGGGCCTCTAAAGCCGGACTGAATCCTTCTGCGGCTGGGATGGGTGGTCTCTAGCTGCCAGGTATCAGCTAGCTATCGACCCAGCTGGGCTGCATGACAAACCACCCCAAAGCTCAGCCATGTAAGGGAAGAAACATCTGGTATTGCTTAGGTGGCCTGCAGGTGGCTGGGTCTTAGCATTTGTGCCTGAGTGGCCAATTGCAGTCACGTAGGTGGCTCTGTTATCTTGTCTGGACTCGCAGACTTGGGCTTGGCTGATGAATCTCGGGCTGGATGGGCTGGTCTCTCATCCTCCAACAAGCCCCATCGGCATTTCCATTTCCAAGTCAGGTCATATGGTCATGCTCAAGGTCACGGTGTAGAGGAAACTCTCAAGTTATAAGGCAAAGGACAAGGATACAAGGAGACCATTAGCTGGACCATCACTAGAAGCATTCTACCTCACTGAAGGACCTTGGGCACGATACCTCAGCTCCCAAGCCAGCCCAGGCGCCTGTGTGCCTTGGACGGCACTGCTCAGACAGGAGCCATGCGGGGCCCAGCCTTTGGAGGAGCCCGCAGGGTCAAACGGGGTGCAGAATCAGCCCGGGGGCTGCCAGGAAGCCTGTGCAGGAACGCCATCTTTCCCTCCGGCTGGTTCGGCTCTGGGCTCCAGCCCGGCCCGCCCGCTGACTCAGGGACGCAGCCACAGACTCGCAGGGCCTCTGCTTCAACGGAGCCACTTCCTAACAAAGACGAGCTTTTAACATCTCAAGCGGCACGTCTGCTCGCTCGCCAATTAAAACGTTCCTGTCCTCGTTGTGGCAAATGCAAGGGAAAACAACTCTGTGATTCAGAGCACAAGTGGGAAGGACGCGAAGCGAGTTCATCATGAATCGGCGCCAGCCTTGCACCCAGCTTTCCTCTGCTTCTCGGTGAGAGGAGCAGGACTCTCCCAAGACTTCCCTCCCGGGTGGCGGCCACTTGCCTAGGACAGATGTGCCACCAGCACAGACGGCTCCCCAGCTCCTCGGGATCATGCGAGGGGTCAGGCTTGTGTTCCCGTAGCTTAGATTTCAGCAGGCACAGCTTACATTTTCTTAATTCATATTTCATCACCTGACAGAGCTGTCCGGTGCCTGTGCCTCGGGGGCAGAATGAAGGCCCAGGGCCCTCGTGGAGCCCAGGCCCCTGGGTCCCCCTTCTCTGCAGAGCTGGAGGCACTGCCCCCAGGCCAGGGTTCAATTAGCAGCTCTGATTTTGGAAAATGCTGAAGAAAAGGACATTCCTGCTTTTTTTTTTACCCCCATTTGGGATCCATTTCCCCAGGCCCCCAGTGAGAGCAGAGTTGTATATATTCTCTGGTTTCTTTCTTAAGAGATTAGTTTTTACAAGTAAAGAAAAAAATGGGCAGTTTTAATGAGATATGATTCACATGCTGTGCAGTTCGCCCATTTCAGAGAAACAGTTCAGTGGTTTTTAAGAGATTCACAGACATATGCAACCCTCACCAGGGTCAACATGAGAATATTTCCTTCATCTCAGAAGGCAACCCATATCCATTAGCAGTCCCTCACCATCCCGAAAGCCTGGCAACCACAAGTCTACTTTCTCTGTAGACATCCTGATTCTGGACTAATCTAGAAAATGGAATCATATAATATGTGGCCTTTTGTGAGTGGGTTCTTTCAGTTAGCCTAAACTACAGAGATTTTTACAGTTTAGTCTTTGACGGGATATGCCTGGGTTAGAATCCTGGCTCCGTAGCCCTCTACCGGCTGTGTAGTTTTAGGCAAATGACTTAACCTCGTCGTGCCTAAGTTTCTTCATCTTACTATGAGGCACGTGCCATTGCTCACTCCCATGGGGTTCACTGGTTCACACGTGCTAAAGCTTTGAGCTGTGCCTGGGACACAGGGCTTGGTAACTGAGTTCTCAGCACCTTTCTTGCCCAAGCCTTCCCTAAAGCCCTATCTTGCTTTGTTTGAGGGGGCCTCGCCTCTCTGTTTTTATCCCCTCAGCAAGCTTGTACTGCAGTTTGCTCCCCTCTTCCCATAGGGGCTGCACCCTGTGTGTGTGCCTTGCAAACTCTCACCCAAGTTGGGAGCCTCCAGTACCCTCCCTCCTCCTCCCCAGGCGGTCTTTTGGCCCCTCCTTGGGATTTCAGATTCAAAATCCTTCAGAGAACGCCACCTGGAGGGCAGCTCCCCGAGAGTGATGTCCCGGAGCAGGTCTGCCTGGTGCACTCACTGTCGCCCACCCTGTGTGTCCTCAACATTTTTATTCTCAACTAGGGAGAGGGGAAGTGTTGTCCCAGGCCTCGTTCAAAGAGCCACGCTTCCTTCATTCTAATTAGCTGATGTGTGGTGATATATTAATATTGTTAACAATAAAAATGAGGCAAACACATTAGAAAAGGTCACAAGATAAAATCAAGGGAAGCGGTGCTCCCAGCTCCGAGCGCTGGCGCTGCCCTTCTGTGTAACGGCCCCATTTATGCCAGGACTGTGGTTTCTTTGTGCGTGTTTATGTCTTTTCCATGTCTGGGTTTGACTCCTCTGAGAGATCGTAAACTTCTGAAGAACAAGAATCACGTTGTCTCCTTTTATAGGAGTGTGCATTTTGTAAAAAAACAAGTACAAGTACAATTGTTATGTGTTTCTTATCTATGCCTACAATGTTCTCTTAGTAACAGGAGGGTCCGGTGTCTGGCGGACACCCCACCCCTCTGAACCTGAGCGTGGCTTAGTCCTCATGCCCGTCTGGCTGTGTCTTCTGCCCCCAGAACTACCTGTGCTGTGTAAGGGGACGGGAAACCTCGGCTGTGGCCAGCACAGGGCGGGGGGCAGGCTTTCTCCGAAGCTTCAGGACTTAGCTTGCTTATCCCATCTTGAGACTTTTCAGGAATACATTTAAAAAGTAGAAGTATGTGGGCCCTGGCCGGTGTTCTCCATGGTTAGAGCATCGGCCTAAAGGGTCATGGCTTGATTCCAACCAAGGGCAAGTGCCTGCGTTGCAGGTTCCCCAGTCCCAATGGGAGCACATGCGGGAGGCAACCAATCAATGGATCTCTCTCATGCCGCTGTTTCTCTCCCTCTGTCTTCCCCTCCTCTCTTCCTTCGACTCTCTCTCTAGAAAATGTTCTCAGGTGAGGATTTAAAAAAAAAAAAGAGGAAGGAGTGTGTGGGCAGCATTCTCCTCCCTGCCATATGGGGCTTCTGGGGAAAGGACCTGCCCCTTAGGCCTTTGATTCCTTTCATACTCTTGGCAGATGAAGGAAGAAGCATTCTGTGTAGCAAGGCATCGTCTCGGCTGGACACAGGGCCATAAGGTATAACAGAAGTGGCTAGCATTACCGAACACTTACTGTGCACCAGGCCTGTTCTAAGCACTGTGTGTGTGTGTGTGTGTGTGTGTGTGAGAGAGAGAGAGAGAGAGAGAGAGAGAGAGAGAGAGAGAGAGAGAGAGAGACTATCGCAGTTCATCCTTACAAAACCCCATGAAGGAGAGATGTTCCTTTTCCAATAAGGAAACTGGGGCACAGAAATGAAATAGGACCTTGAAGTCCCACAGCTCATAATGGTGGGACCAGGAAAAAGCCCACACCAGCCACACCTGAAAACACAGTATAGTATCCTCCTCAAAGTACAGCCCCGGTTGCCTGACCGCAGTGGCTCAGTGGTTGAGCGTCAACCTATGAACCAGGAGGTCATGGTTCCATGCCCAGTTAGGGTATGTGCCTGGGTTGTGGGCTCAATCCCCAGTGTGGGGTGTGCAGGAGGCAGCCAATCAATGCTTCTCTCTCATCATTGATATTTCTATCTCCCTCTCCCTTCTTCTCTGGAATCAATAAGAATCCTATATAATAAAACCCTAATATGCAAATTGACCGAATGGCAGAATGACCGGTCGCTATGATGCACACTGACCACCAGGGGCAGACGCTCAACACAGGAGCTGCCCCCAGGTGGTCAGTGCGCCCCCACAGGGGGAGCGCTGCTCAGCCAGAGCCAGGCTCAAGACTGGTGAGCACAGTGGCAGTGGTAGGAGCCTCTCCCACCTCCACTGAATGTGGGCAGTAAGGAGACAGGGGTCCCGGACTAGAGAGGGTGCAGGCTGGGCTTAGGGACCGCCCCCCTCCACCCCCAGTGCATGAAATTTCATGCACCAGGTCTCTAGTACATACATAACAAAAAATGCAGTCCTGGTTTGAACGGGGCGAAGCAGGCCATTGTGTTTTTCTCTCCAGTCTCCTAAGCATCCTTGTGAGGTAAGGAGCAGGTCACCAGGGCCGTGCCACGGGGTGTAGGTCAAGGCCTTGGACTCACTGACTCCTAATCTCTTGCATTTGATACTTCTTTCTTAACGATTCAAAGGAAGGGAAGTAACGTCTCATGACCTCGTTACAGTAACAGTTCAAGCAGCAGCATCCCAGAAAGGTCCAGAGAGACCCTGGGATTCAGTAGGGCTGGAAATGGTGTCCCCGCCTTGAGTGTGTAGTCCACATTTTGGGGGGACTATTGTTTTTCATACTTGGTCTACCACAGGAGGTCTATGAATATGCGTGGAGAAAGTATATTTTTTATTTTTCAAGTGAAATTTAGCATTTCCTTCCATTTATGGGCATAGACAACAAACCAGAGTTGTATTAGCAGTACCGTAACTTTGTCACCAGTAAGAATCACAGGTGTTTTCATCCTTGTGGTACGTCCGTCTCAAAATATCATTTACACTCATCACTACTTTGAAATTATGGTAGTGTAAGCATCACACTAGAGTTTAGTATGTAACACATGAATAGAGTACATTTGCGACTACGTTAGCATTTTGTTTTTTAATATTTTGATAACTATGTTTAAATGTGGTTGGTTTCTGTTGTCATCCCATGTGCTTTGTTTTATGCATTCGGGGCATCGTTCGGAAAAGGGGCCACCATGGTGTCCATGGTCCCCAGTGAACTTATGGCAACAGTTCCCAGGAAAGCACTTGGGAGGTTTCCAAGACCAGAATGCAGGGGGCAGGTCACACACACACACACACACACACACACACACACACACCCTTGCTGGGAGGAGGGGAGGGCCTATCCCCTGGAGCCAGCGCTGCGGGGTCCTGGCAGCCCTGTGACAGATGCCTCGCTGAGTTCTGCTGTTCTGGGCTCCCTGGGAAATGGGAACCAGCTCCGCCAACTCAGGGTGAAGACACAGCTTCAATTAAGCCGGAGAAACACAATTTATTACCAGCATGTTTTCAGTTCCAGGCGGTGCCTTGAAAAGGTCAGCTTTATATGAATATTTAGGAAAGGCAAGATCATAAAATAAGAGGGACTTGGTATTTTGCTTTTTTCCCCCCCTTTGACAAAGAAAATTCAGGCTCACTTTTAACGCTGGGCAAACTCCAGCACTTTCTACTTGACCTGCATTAACTCTTTAAAAAGGAAGACGTTTTGGGTCCTGCAGGACTGGGTAGACCAGTTGGTTAGAGCGTCATCCTGATAGGCCACGCTTGCAGTGCCCTCCTTAGTCAGGCACATAGAGGAGACAACCAATAAATGCATAAATAAGTGAAGCAACAAATCAATGTTTCTCTCTCTAAAAATCAATAAATTTAAATAAATAAATAAGTAAAAGGAAAAGGTTCAGAACAGCATTTGAGGAGGTTTTGTGTGAAGGGGATTTTGTTGCCTTTGAAACCAGAACAGTGAGCCTGAAACACGGGGCCAGCAGCCCCGGGCTGTCTATTGTCCATCGGGGGCGGGCACAGTAGGACACGTCTGCTTGGATGACCCTGTTTGGGGCATAATTGTTTTGTGTTTATTTCAGCTGAGGCTACTGTTTCTATTCAGGGCTTTTCACCAGTGAGTCATCTTTTGAAAATATAAATTTGATGGAGTCAGTTCTTCCTTTAAAACCTCCCCTGCCTCCCGCCTACCAGAGGAGAAAGTACAAAACCCTTGACCTCACACCAGGCCCTTCCTGCTCTGTCCAGGGCCTTTTGTTTTGGGCCTCTATGTCAACCTCTCCCTCCCCAGCTCTCCCTTCCCACTCCCGTAGTGGTGGAGACTTACTGGATTATAGTATATTTATTCTTTATTTCCTATCATACTTGTTTTAAAATAACTTTATTTGTATGCTAAGTAGGATGGATTTTATTTAACCCTTCCCCCGCCCCCCAGGTTTTAAATTGTTATATAGAATTTACAGTCCTGAAGTTTTATGTAACCTTGATATATACGTTCTTTATAAAATTCTGGGTTTATTTTTGAAAAAGTGTAGATTATACATTTTAATGCAGCTCTTTATTCCATTCCGCTTTTTCTGTTTCCTTTTATAACTAAATCGGAAAACTGACTAATGATTTCATTGGCACAAAAGCTCATGATTGGTAGAATGCTCATCTCAAAGCTTCTCTCTGATGTTAGCTAACCCTCTCTTCCTGCATTGTTCTATAGTCTTCCCACTCCCCAGATCTCTTCCACAGTGGATGTGGTTTTTTAATTACATACAACAGATAGTTCTTGGTGTCTCCTGCCCACCGTACTCTATGCCAGGTGCAAAGAATGGGGTGAACAGCCCGGCTCCCTGTCCCTTCTCGCTCAGCGTCCCATCCACGGAGCCTTCAACCCATAGTGAGATAAGAGCTTTACACTGAGTATGACAACTTGTAGAAATGGGGGTGGGGTTTTCACACTGATTTTTTTTTTCCTCACATCCTCACCCTGTGTTCAATGGCTTTGTAGTCTCCAGAGACAAACTTTACTGGGAACTAAATAAGACCACCCTTTGGCGCCTCCAGAACAGTCTGTCTTGTTGGGCCTGGCCCCTTTGGGTAGAGTTGCCTTTAGTCTCTTAAATCATCAGTAGCAATGTTTTGGTTTATCCACTAAATTAGACCACTTCTATATTGTCCATGGCCTCTTGAGAAAGTCTGTAAGAAAGTTAATTACATATATTTTTTTATAGATACATAATTGTACAAACACACTATGTCTTGTAGTTCGAGTTACATTTGAGGTCTAAAACAATGCTTCTCAAGTTTAACCTATTTTAAGTAAAAAGTGTATAGCTTTGCTTGGTGTGGTTGGTTATTGGTTGGTCTGCAATGACTATCATTATTATCATTGATTTGTCCATCTGTTTTCAATAAGCAAATCTCTCTCTATCTCTCTCTCTTTCTCCTTCCCTCTTTTTCTCTCTTCCTCCCCCTTTCCCTTTCTCTAAAATCCATTTAAAAAGCATAGTTTTTAAAAAGAAAGAAATATATGAAAGTCCAGTTAATGGAAAATATTTTAGTTATGCATTTTATTCCCTTTTCTGCTCAATTACCCCCTCTGAGGGCAGACAAGATTGCCACTGGGTGATGTGGCAACGGGGGATGGTCCCCTGATTTCCGTAATTCAACCGTAATATAGTATAACACGCTCTTTGTCTCATTTGTTAGTCACTGTTATGCACTGAGTTGCACTCCCCACCCCCAACAATTTTTATGTTGAAGCCCTAACTGTATGTGACAGTATTTGGAGATGGGGCCTTTAAAGAAGTAATTAATGAAGGTTAAGAGAGGTCATATGGGCAGAGCTTAACCCAATCTGACCCGTGTCCTAAAAGAGAAAAATTCAGACTCGCAGAGACACAGGGAAGCGTGCACACAGAGGGAAGACCCTGTGGGGTCATAAGGAGAAGGCAGCCGTCTGTAAGCCAAAGTGAGAGGCCCTGGGAGAAACCCAAATGGCTGACACCATGGGCTTGCACTCCTAGCCTTCAGACCTGTGAGCCACCTCCAAGCCTACTTCCGAGCAGATTCCCGTGTAACGGCGGAGTCGGCATCCTCTCCAGTTCTGTAAGGCGGAGGCCAAGGCCAAGAAGACTTAGGCAGGGGCAGGGTCCAGAGGGCACTCAGCTCTATAGGACCCCCTGCAGGGGCCCCTTAGTGGTTGAGTGGCCATACAGCTGAGCCAGGGACCCAGACGATGCAGATAGAAGAGGGTATTCTGGAATCCCGGCCGCAGGGACTAGGCTTCGCTCCGGAGTGTTCATTCGCTTTCTCACGAGTCTTAACAAAACATCTGAGAACTAAATGTGAAACTCTCTCTGGTAGAGCCACAGGATGCATGCGTCTGGCATCCATGGGTGAAGAGCCAGAAGCGTCCCCCACGCCAGCTCTGTGGGTGCCTGGCTATTTGAACTCCGGTGTAAATGCTCACATTGCATTTTCATTTAACGCTCCAGCCTGCGTGCTGCTTCACTGCTGCCTGGGGAATATTCTACAACTTATGTCTGCGCATTGACGTTCTGGAGTCTTCCCCCACCAAGGAAAATAAACGTGGTGGCTCCGTCTTGACTTTGACGTTTTCCCAGGATGGCAGGTTGAGAATAGCCCTGCACGGAGCCCAGTCACCTGCAGGCTGGGTGTGGACGCAGCCAGGCTGGTTGGAAATGTGCTGACAGGGCCCAGCTGAGCAGCGCTGGGCGGAGGGCGGAGGGAGGCAGGTCACTCCAGGTCACCCACCGCGCCACTGAAGAGGCAGGCCTGGCCGAGGGGCCTGGGTGGCGGCCGCTGGCATCTTGGGTGTCAGGCGCAGTGCGGCTCGGATGGAGTGCGCTCCTAGGTCCCTTCACCTTTCCCAGGTGTCCGTTGAGACCTTCCTGTGCGCCTTGCTCTGTGCCTTCCTGATCAGGGGTTGGAGCTGGAACGGGTGGTGACAGAGCAGGAGGGGGATAAAGCAGGTCCCGCTCTGAGAGAGTGCAGATCCTACAGAGAGAGTAACCCTCATGCAAACACAGGGACCAGTATAGGATGATGCTGACCCATCAGTGCCCTTAAAATGGGCTGTGAGCAAAAAGTGGCCCCCAGGAACTACCTGTAACTCCTCCAACAGGACACCCCCCACCCCACTATCAGATGCACCCTTTCTCCTCTATCTCAGATGCAGGCAAAGGTTGATTTGCCTTCCTAATAAAATGTAACAAGTAGGTCTCATGGCCCAAACCTACATCAGTACAGTTCCTCCTTCCCAACTTTTCATTACAGGAGGGATGGTCCAAAGTGTCACCCCTCCCCCCTTGCCCAGGTCTCACAGGTGTAAGGAGCAGGAGGCCAGGGCATGCAGGTGGGAGGGGAAGGACAGCTCCAGGCCAGAGGGAAGGAGATTTTGGCAGCTCATGGAGGCCAGGGGTGGTAGCTGGGGGGCAGGGGGGTGCCCGCAGAGGACCAGTCCACCTGGCACATTTCAGCAGTGCTCAGCCTATTTGGAAAGATCAGACACGTGTTTTCATATTGATGTAGGCTTTTGGGGGGCTGCATCTGCCTTTGGTAGGCAGTGGCGGGTGCCGGCAGGGCTAAGGAAATGCAGGCTTGTCTGGGATCTGACGGAAGGCCTTCCGGAAGAGAAGGCTGCCACGGGTGGGGGCTGATTCACCCACCCCAGGTGGTCCTTTGAGGCTGCTTATGTCCTGTGAGCCCACAGCCCCGAAGTACTCCCATGTGACCAGTGAAGAGCCCTGAGCCCAGCCCCTGGCACATGAGGTGCCCATGGGAGGGGCTGTGTTTGAATGTCTCGGCTTCTTTTTTCCAGGTTTCACTGATTCCTTTAAGGATCCCGTGGCAGGACATCCCATCTTCACAATGAAGGACTTGTTAGGCTAAAGGCCTCCTATGTGCCTAGTGGCTTCGACCTGTAGATGACTCAGGGCTATGGCCAGGTTGGCGGCTGCCACCTACTGTGCTAAGAAAACTAACTTTGCACCCAAATAGAAGGCAGGCCCCACTTTCCCAAAGAAAAGGTTTCCAGGAGAAAACCTTTTTAGCCCACCTAAGTATACAAACATGCTTTAGAACAGAGAAGAGACTGTGTACTTGAAATATTTAATTAATCGCCTTAGTTACATATCTTTAAAAATTTTAATTATTCACTTTTTAAAACTACCTTTCCCACTTATACATTTTATGAGTCATTATTCAAACCTGTCGTGTGCAGTTCCAATTCCTGTGTGTGTCTGGTTCCCAGGGTATTTTCTTTTTTATTACTAGGGCGGCTTTTGGAGTCCTCATTTCCATCCAATTTGTCAAAAGATGGCACTTTTTGAATTTGGGGATTGCACCTTCCTTTAAAATTTTACCCCAAGCCGCAGGGCTCAGTTCCCACAGGTTGAGGCAGTTTTTTTCCTTTCCATTTGCCCTTCCAGGTGAATATTCACAACCGTTCCCAGCACTTGAGGCTTGGTGGGTCTCTCGTTGAGGTGATCTGTAAAAGTCTTATTCACAACAACATCCAAAACCGTAAAATTATGAAGTCATAATCCCAAGAACAATTCTTACATCTGTGTTAACATTAGGTGGGAGAATACACTACAAAATGAGCCTTTTTACGAACATGGTTGTCAATGGGTAGATTGGACATATTGAAAATAACGCAACACCCATTTGCTCGGAGGAGTCGTGGGAGATGAAGGGGAAATGTGGCCGTGTACCTGGGCGTAGATTGAGAATGTTGCCTGACCAAATTCTTCCCTAAAACCCAGCAGCTTGTCACATCGCACATACGAGCAAGTCTTACTGCCTATGTGGCGGCCACTGTCTGTGGATGTAGGCAGAGGTCTCCGAGGGAGTCAGAGCCCAGAGGATGCGTCTGGGGTGCGTCTGCTGCCCCCCCCCCAACAACTCTCGCCACCATCGCCCCCCACTTCCCAAACACCAGGAATTCCAATCCTCTTTTGGCCATCTTCCCACCAACCCGCCCCTGGGCTTCTGTGTCGGGTAATGAGCACGGAGTCTTTTGGAAATACGCTCCGTGCTCCACAAAAGGAAAGAGTCACATCATCAGAAACGATTCCGTTCCGGCACTTCAGCGCGCTCGCTGCTATCAGCGCCCATTTTCACTGTGTCACCCGGAGTGTGTCTAACAGTGGCTGTCGCCAGTCGAGGGGCCCGTCCTGGAAGGCGTGTGCGCTCTCGTCCCCGTCACACTGTATGTTGTGTTGTCACTGTTTTAGGTTTTGATTTTTTTTTTTTTTTCAGGTAATGGGACCTGCTGCATTAGACTCTGAAAAGTAATGCAGCAGGTGGAACCCTGAGAGGTCCCAAGCCTAGGTCTCCATCGGGGAAACAATGCAATTTCCATGCGAAGTGATTATAATATTATTCAGCGATTACATGGGGGTGGGGCAGTCTGTTTCCGTTAGGCTTCTGAAAGTGGCAAATTGAAAATCATCTGAGTAATCAGACGCCGCGAGCTCCAAGCACGGCGTGTCTGCGCGTGGTGGGGGCCCATCTCCCTGCAGTCCTCCCCAGCCCAGGGGCCCCGGAGCCTTTGCTGACCATGGGGGGCAGACCTGAAGGGCCAGGGGGGTTATTTCCTGGCAGCAGCTCTCAGCCGGTGAGACATGGGAGTTGCCAAATACTCCAGCTTCCTCACGGCTCAGGTGGGCCAGCTGGGAGGCCTGTCCCTCTCTGTGCAGAGGTCCCAGTGGGACTGGCCCAGGAGCCCACAGTGGTGACCACTCTCGCAGGGCACTGCCCTGCCTCCCTTCCTCCCTCACTCACTGGAGCTTTCTGGAATCCCTTCCCAAACAGGCCACTTGCCTCGAAGCCTTGTCTGGGTCCTGCTTCAAAGGAGAGGCACCTCCTGGCCAGCATCCAGCTCCCTCCTCCCCATCTTCAGGGCTCCCCGGGGCCTCTCTGGACCCCTCTGTCCTGTAACCCATTCTGTGCGGCACTCAGAAGTCTCGGCGTTCCCTGGCGTTATCAACCTGAAAACTGAAAATTTTAAATTTTTTTTTTTTTTGGTTGGGAAGGTAATGGGTCTAATTTATGTCTCCCACCTCTCCTCTTAATTATTATTACTCTGTTCAAGGGAGACAAGATGATTTAATTACGTTGTATTTAACATGCCTATGAAAAATGTCCTCCTTCTGAACAGGTAGCTATGTGCTCTTAGATAATTTATATGTAATTTTAATAGATTTGTCAACAGCAGTCCTTCCTCGCCTAAACAGGCGCTTGCCGACGGATCACTTCATTTGCTCCTCGCTGTTATTTTTCATACCTGGTTGCCGCGCGGCCGACAGATAGCAGATGATCCCATTACCGACGCATTTGACACGGCGTGTGCTGTGGGGATGAGCAAACACAAGGTCAATGGCAGGCGGTGTGCGCCTCCTTCTCGCTCAGAG
>PVJC01044890.1:0-13912 GCA_004026665.1 Murina feae | reverse complement strand
GGGTCTGGGGAGCTGCCAAGCAGGACCCTGGCCCCTGCAGCCTTGCTTTCCCGCTCCCCAGTGCCCCGCAAAGGGCCTGGGAAGCCCACCAAGCAGGCCACTGACCCCCCCGCTGCCTCTTTCCCACTCCCCGGCCCGCCACCTTGCTTTCCCACTTCCTGGTGCCCTGCAAGGGGCCTGGGAAGCCCACTAAGCAGGCCACTGACCCTCTGCTGCCTCTTTCCCACTCCCCGATGCCCCGCAAAGGGCCTGGACAGCTGCCAAGCAGGCCGCCGACTCCCTGCCACCTCTTATCCGCTCCCCGGCTCGCCACCTTGCTTTTCCACTTCCTGGTGCCCTGGTGCCCTGGTGCCACTTCCTACTGCCAGCATAGGCAGGCAGTTGCAACAGAACCCTTTGGTTTGCTCTGGTTCCGTGGCTGTTGCCCTCCATCTTGGCTGGGTTAATTTGCATACAGCCACTCTGATTGGCTGTTGGCCTCCATCTTGGCTGGGTTAATTTGCATACAGCCGCTCTGATTGGCTGGTGGTAACGGTCACATTTGCATGTTTCTCTTTTATTATAGAAGATTATACTACAATCTGATATACTGGGATGTATTCCCCGGCTTGGTTCCAATTCATACATCTCTTTATCTAGTCCTTTACCCTTAATATCTGACTTGATCACAGTGATGTATAGTTTTTCTATGGCCACTCTTACCTACATATCTCTCTTTTTTAAATGATTTTATTGACTTTAGAGAGGGAGAGAAGCATCAATGAGAGAGAAACATTGATCAGCTGCCTCCTGCATGCCCCCTATTTGGGATGGAACCCGAAACCCAAGAATGTGCCCTGACCAGGAATTGAATCGGTGACCTCTTGGCGCAGAGGTCCATGCTCAACCACTGACCCACACCGGCCAGGGCTTACCTACATATTTCTTCGCTGCTGTTTTCATTACGACTGAGATACGAAATCCTTCCTGCTCTCAGAGCTTGGAAAAGTCAGTAACTGCAAGAAAAGCCAGAGAAAGTTCCAGAAGGCCTGCCCACATGCCCTTTCAGAAACCAGCCAAGGCCGAGGCCAGACGATGATATTAGATGAGCACCTACTATGCTCCCGCCACTGCTCTTTCCACGAGAGCTGGGCTGGAAGACAGTGGCTAACACTTGAAGGTTCTTGCTTCTCAGCTCCAGGCCTGTCCTCTCTGCGCGGCTTAGTGATGGAGTGGCCCCCGTCTCTGCGAAGCCATCTGTTTTCTATTAGATTCTCCCGACAGGGGGCCCCAGAGGGAGGCTGCGGCTGGAGGGAGGTGGACACACTCTTGCCTGCTTTGTTTTTGTCCCTTGCGTTCCCTGCAAGCGAGCGTCACCCCACAGCAGCAGGCCCGTCCTGAAGCAGCCGCCAAGTCCAGTTTGCACTCTTCCCAACACTTGCAGCTTCATCATCACCACCCAGTCCACACCCCTGCCCCAGAGACCCCAGCACTAGCTGGCAGGGACCCTGGCAACAAGCCCAGGGCACCCGCCTTCTTGCTCAGAGCTTCTCCTCCGAGGTCTGGGTTCTCGGCTCTGGGTCCCTCCTGGGAATGTCCTGTACAAGGTTGGGTCAGTCCACCCTCTTGTTCTGTCCCCAGCCCTGGGAGGGGCGCTGCTCCTGCAGCTGCCGCTCCCCTTCTGTCACCTAATTAACCACTTTGTACCTAGTTGTCGATTCTTCAGATTACATTATTTCTTTTCAAATCACTGGAGTGGTTTCTGACTCCCTATTGGGCCAGACTGACCCAGGTGATAAGAAACGAGGGGCCCAGGGCTGCTCCTCTTGACCGCTTTGCAGAGAGCTCTCCTCCCGCCTCCATTCCCAGAACTATTTGGCTGCTGGTCGCCAAGGAGACTGCTGACAATTTCCAGTTGCCAGGCCTCCCCCTGGAGCTCTGCGGAGACATTCCAGAAACTCCCTACTCCTTCCTGCTCCCCAGCCAGGGAACTTGGAGAACCGAGCCAGGCTGGGGTGGGGGGTGTAAAGCATTGGGAGTGTGGAGAGGGAAGCTGACCAGGCGGGAAGATGGAGCAGGAGGCCAGAGGTTTCCTTGGGCCCTGGCTTCCTCCACGGGACTCAGGTGCCCGTCCTGGCTCCTTCAGCCCCGTGCCCAGACACTCATCGGGCCCAGCCAAGGCAGAGTGCTCCCCCGAGACCCTCAACCACAGGAAACAGTCCTAGCGCTGTCACTCTGCACACAGTGGAGGCCGAAGTGCCAGCTGGAGCAGGAGGGGCCTCAGCCATGAGCATTCCTCTCCTGGAGGCTGCATTCCCCACCCAAAACTGTTGCTGCAGCCTCAGCGCCAGCTGCTTCCTAAAAGTCATGATAGTGCCCTGCTGGTTTGGCTCAGTGGTTGGGGCGGCATCCCGTGGACCGAAAGGTCACAGGTTTGATTCCCAGTCAAGGGCATGTACCTGGTTTGCAGGTTCAATCCCCAGCCCAGGTCAGGGTAAGTGTGGGAGGCAACCAGTGGATGTTTCTCTCTCACATCAATGTTTCTCTCTCTCCCGCCCCTTCCCTCTCTTTCACTCTCTCTAAAAAACCAATGGAAAAAAATATCCTTGGGTGAAAATTAAAAAGAATCCTATATAATAAAAGCCTAATATGCTAAGTATCTGGTCGCCCAATTGCCCATTCAACCAATCAAAGTGTAGTATGTTAATGATATGCTAAGGCCATCAATGGCTTGCTATGACGTGCACTGACCACCAGGGGGTAGACATGCAGACCGGTAGGTTAGCTTGCTGGGGGGCGGGGGGATCCTCCCTGATCAGGACTGAGTGAGACAAGCTGGACATGCCCTGAGCCCTCCTGTAGTCCCTCCCTGGCTGGCCCACCTCCCCCATCCCTCCCCGGCCCCCATCATGCACCAGTGGGGTCCCTCGGCCTGGCTTGTGCCCTCTTGCATTCTGGGACCCCTGGGGAGGTGTTGGAGAGCTAGTTTCAGCCCGATCCCATTCAACACAGGAGCTGCCCCCTGGTGGTCAGTGAGCTCCCACAGGGGGAGTGCCGCTCAGCCAGAAGCCAGGCTCAAGGCTGTGGAGCACAGCGGCCATGGCGGGAGCCTCTCCCATCCCTAATACACGAATATCATGCACTGGGCCTCTAGTAATATAATCATAACAATAACAATAACAGCAACACTAGTGATAATAATAGCAATGAGGCAGAGGTAGGTGTGACTTTTACTCCACCAACTCAGGTGTGTGTGTCTCTTCCTTTATTTTCATTAAAATAAAAGTGGACTCCAGCATCTGAGATCTCATGAGGCACCAAACACAGGGAAGAGCTTCTGACCACAGGCCTGTCAGCGGTGCTGCAGACCTTCCCAGGGTCTGCCTTTGGGGGGATCTCTCTACTTCTCTGCCCCGTGGGTCAGGGGCCTGGCCTTGTGAGGTTCATCCTGTCCCAGGGGCCCAGGGACCTCTGACATCTCCTCCTCTCCACTGTAACTACCTCCAAAACCACGCTCCTTCCTCCTCCTCCTCGCTGCTCCCTCGGAGAACACCTCACACAGCTTTCCAGTCACCTCGGCTTTTACACCAACAGGGAAAGGTTGACGTTGGCTGTGGAGCAGGCTTTTGCCCCGTCAAACCCCAGGCGGCGGGGAACTGAAGACCTGGCTGCAGCTTCACCCCTTTTATTTTTGTGGAAATACGTTAAAGTCAGCTGAAGACACTGTTATATCTCACCTCTGGTTAGTTTAGCATTCATTTTTAGAAAAGAGAAACATTGTCTTGCATTATCACAAAACGATTGTCACACATAAAGCGAACGATTTCCTAATATTATCTACTAAATAATTCACCTCGGTACAGGGGGTGAAACTGAGACTTGGGTGGGTAACCATTTGGTATCATTCAGCTACTGGGCAACAGAGCCAGGATCTGAACACTGATTCAATCCCAAGGTGGACGCCCCACATCCCCTTTTTGTGCAGTGGTGCACTTAAAAAAACGTTTTTATTGACTTTTAGAGAGAGAGGAAGGGAGAGGGATAGAGAGATAGAAACATCGATGCGAGAGAAACATCATCCGTTGGTTGCCTCCTGCAGACCCCGCACTGGGGATCAGGCCCACAACCCCGGGCCTGTGTCCTGACTGGGAATCGAACCGTGACCTCCTGGTCCTGGGCCAACACTCAACCACTGAGCCACACCCGCTGGGCAGTGGTGCACTTTTCACTGTCCTCTCCCCGTCACCCACCCTCCAGCTCTGAGAGGGGCTGGGCAGGCATTGCGATCACCAGGAAACTGGAGGCGCGGGAAGGACTGGCTGTGAAACGGCTCCCAGGACGTCCAAGCAGATGGAAGGAGGGCAGTTACCAGGCAGAGCTGGTGCAGGAGCTGGTGCAGAAGCCGGCCTCCTGCCCTGGGGGCCCCGGGGGGCTCCAGCCTCCACTTAGTACCTTGACCTCCTCCTCCCCGGCCTCCCTGCCCCTTCTTTCCACCCCTGATCTTCATTCTCTCTTCCCCCACCCCTCCTTCTAGGCCCTCAGTCATTTCCTCACTTCCTCCCAGGAGCAGTGACTGAGCAGTGACCCCTGCGGGCCCTCTGGCCCTCCTGCCTCCTCCCTCCTCCTCTCAGCAGGACCCCTGTCGCCTGGACCGCAGAGCCTCCCCCATTTCCTCTCCAGCCCCTCGGCTGGTCTCCCACCGGTCTCGAGGGCCCATGGCTGGCCTCCAACAGGCAGCGTGGACACACATGGAAAAGCCATTTACATCCAGGAGCGTCGCTTCCTCTGCTCTGGCCCAGCTATCCCCCCTTCCACGTTCTGCTTCTCCAGAGCCCGGGCTCCAGAATCAGGACTCGAACGGTCACAGCTGGCAGGAGAGCTGGGTGACCCCCACAGCGGGGAGGGAGGAGGAAAGAAGGAGGGAGGGCCCTAGGGGTCAGCTCGGGGAGTCTTAGATGGGTTCAGGCAGGAGGAGGCCGGGACCAGAGTCACCTGGCCCTGAGCTCCACGCAGTCGGACACGCTGTGGCCATCGCCCAGCACAAGGTGCCCAGGTGTCTGGCCGCCGTGGCAGCCTCACCACTGCCCGGGCCTCAGGCCCAGCCTCCTGGCAGCCTCTGGGAGGCAGGGTGACCACACCCAGTGGCCAGGAAAGACATGTCACTAGTTGGTTAACATAGCGTGCAGCTGAGAAAGATTCTGAGCCTTCTTTTTATTTTATTTTTTTAAATTTTATTTTAGAGAGAGAGGAAGGGAGAG
Organism: Murina feae; assembly: GCA_004026665.1. Classification (NCBI taxonomy): domain Eukaryota; kingdom Metazoa; phylum Chordata; class Mammalia; order Chiroptera; family Vespertilionidae; genus Murina; species Murina feae. The sequence goes on along the minus strand of PVJC01044890.1, from coordinate 8,675 downwards.
GGATAGAGAGAGAGAAACATGGGTGAGAGAGAAACATCCTCTGTCTGCTGCCTCCTGCACGCCCCCCCGCCTACTGGGAATCAAGCCCACAACCCAGGCATGTGTCCTGACCGGGACTCAAACTGGTGACCTGTTGGTTCGTTCATGGGGTGATGCTCAACCGCCGAGCCACACCAGCCGGGCACTGGGCCTTCTTGTCAGAGAGAAGGGACTGAGCAGTCTACAGGCGCTGGCCAGCCCAGTGAGCGACTCATGGGGCACGGGAAGTCAAGTCACTGGGGGACAGTGCAGAGAACTGAGCTGAGGCGGGGCCAGCCGAGGCGTTTGGGAACACCTGGTCTCGGAGCCCGTGCCGGCAGTGAGCGGTCGGCCGCCATCAGGTGGAAAGAGAAGTGCTGGCTGTGCTGGCTGACGTATGGGATGAGCTTCATTCGCAAGGGGGGGTGTGGATGGTTTCATAAAACTCCGGGAGGAGAACGCAGCCCCAGGGTGGGCGTGTGAGGGAAGCAGATCCCAGTTCACCCTAAACAGAGAGGGGTCAGGGGTGCACCTTTATCCAACGGGTGCCAGGTGCCAGGTGCCCACGAGGTGCAGGATGTGTGTGGCTGCATCCTACCTGTCCAATAGCGTGATGAGGTCATCATTAAAGAGGAGGGCGACGAAGCCCAGATAGGGGGCGCTGCTTGTGTGGCTGGTGCAGCGCCCACCACGTAGGTCCATGGGGAAGGTGAAGGGCCGTCTCTCCAGGTTGCAGGGGGGCCTCCTGGGCTGCAAGGGGGGTTCCTCAGACCCACTCAGAGCCCTCAGCCTGGTTCTCCAAACACCAGCTCAAACGCCTCAAGAAACTGGACCCCCCAAGTCCACCTTATAATCTCACTTTTCTGAGTTCCGCTGAGAGTCCCCTTGTGGCTCCTGATTCCTCACCATCCCCTCTCCCTCTTTCCAGGTTCTCACAGAGGAGTGAGCGCAGGTGCTGATGGGAGCCTGTGGGACCCAGACGCTCCCAGGGCTGGGCAGGAGGGCGGATGAGAAGCATGGAGCATGCCCAGAGCAAAGGGCAGTCCTGGGTTGCCTGGCTTGGCTGACGATGCTGCTTGGGAAAGCGAGGAGGGGAGAAAGGCTGGCACCCAACCACATACAGCACCGTGCCTTGCACTTAGCAGATGCTCAGGAAATGATTGCTGAACTCGTTCTCCACATTCCGCAGGTCAAGGGGTATAAGACATTTAATAGGCAGGTGCCATCGATGCATAACCTCATTCGCTAAGAAAAACATGGCATAAATGAAGAAACCGAAGCTCAGAGGGGATAAGCAACACGCCGGGTCACACGGCAATACCCGAGGCGCGGCTGTGTCCTGACCCCTGCACTCCGGGCCGCAGAGGCAGGCGCTGTGGCCTACTCTCCCGTTCCTGTCCCGCTTCTCCTCCTTTCGGACAGGGCAGCAGCTCAGCCTGGCAGAGCCGCTTGCAGAATCAGAGACCCACTCGCCTCTGTGATGGTTAAGTTACGTGTCACTTCACGACGCCACGGGGTCAGAGGTTTGGTCAAACCTGATGCCAGGCGTGTCTTTGAAGGTGCTTCAGGATGAGGTTAATGTGTGAACCTGGGGACCCGGTAAGGCAGATGGCCCCACCCCATGTGGGTGGCCGCATCCCATCAGGGGAAGGTCCGGAGGGAACGAAAAGGCCACCTTTCCCCCAAATAAGAGGCGGCCCCCCTGCCTTTGGTCTAGAACTGAGATGGGGCTCCTCTTGGGTCTCAAGCATGCCAGCTCTCAGACTGGCTCACGCCATGGCCCTCCGGGGTCTCCAGCCCGCCCGCTGCCCCCATTACCACGTGAGCAACTCCTTCTAACGTATTGCTTTCTATATACACACATCCTACCCGTGGTTTGTCTGGAGAATCCTTTCTAAGCGTCTCCCTCCCTGGCCTTCCCTGCCAAGGCCTCCGTTGTTAGGGAGACAGACAGAGGGGGCTGAGAAGCACCTGCCCGACCCGAGGTTACCTGGTGGCCCCTGGTGAGAAGGCGCTAACTCCACAGCAGAACAGACGAACACCAGGGCCGGCATGGACCCTCGCTGCAGCCAGGGAAGCCCTTACAGCTTCCAAGTCCCTCGCCCGGTTCTCACATTCGCTCTGCAGACAGCTGCTACCCACCCCGAGGCAGACGGCAGTCAACCCCCCTTCCTTGCTCCCAGAGGAACTTCTGAAGATAGTCCCAGTTTAGGGCCTAAACAACAGGGTCAGCCAGACGTGTGTCAGCCCCACGTCATGGGAGCCGACTCCCAGGGTCCACCTGCCCTTCGGCTTAAGCTGAACGAATGGGGGCTCAGACCCCAAGGACAGCATGGCTGTGGGTCGAGTGAGAGTGGCACAGAGGTCTGTCCACAGTCTTAGGGCAAGTGAAAGGCTGGGAGTGCCCTCGAGAGCACCCAAGGGCGCGGGAGGGACCTGCCTGGCACTGAGCTCTGAAGCGTCCTGTCCCTGCTCAGCCCCATGAACCTGACACCTGACACCAGATCCCTAGAATTCTCACCCTCCTACTTCCCTACCAGCCACCAGAGGATGGAAAACCGACCTCATCTCAAGTTGTCATGCAAAGACCACTAAGGCAGCAGGATATCAAGAGGAAGAGGAGCAGGAGAAGGAGGAGGAGGAGGAGGAGGAAGAAGAGGAGGAGGAGGAAGGGGAGGAAAGAGCTGGGATTCAGAGCCCTGGACAGGAGGATGCCAGTTCAGGGTCCAGACTTCATAGGTCAAATCCAAACAGGGCAGGCCTGATAGTGCGCCAACTGCACGCTGGTGCTGCTCAGGGTGGTGTGTGGTGTGTGATGTGTGTGTGTGTGTCTCTGTGTGTGTCTGTGTGTGTTATCAAGCATATGTAACAGTATATACAAATGAATGTACAGCTTGATGAACAGTAGCCCCTACTCAAGTCAAGAAATAGGACTCACTAGCACCCAAGAAGCCCTGTTACGCTAATATGAGTTTTATCATTTAATCTTCACAATAATCTTCACAATGATGTTACATATGCTTGATAACACACACACACACACACACAGAAAGTGTTTTATCTCCGTTTCTCTGTGAAACAACGAAAGCTGGAAGAGGCTCAGAAATGCCCTGAAGTCCCACAGGTCACTGGTCAGACCCAAACTGGATTCCAGAGCTCCCTCCACAGCCCACGAGGCGGAGGCGAGCGAGCACGAAGGCCGCGGGAGGGGCTCTGACCCTCGGACCCCCGGTCGGGAGCGCGGCACCGGGGGCCTGGCCTCCTGCATTATGGATGGAGTGAATCACCTGGTAAATAATTTACCTGTGATGGGGGCAGGGAGGTAACAGGAGAGCAGGGGCCGAGGTGCCGAGGGCCGAGGTTGGCAACCCGAGCCGGGACCCCATCGTTTCAGACGGGCTTTGTTCTGGGAGACGGAGTCCGAGAGTCCAGCAGGCTCCGCAGCAGACGGGCGGCCACGCAGGCGATGGGGGCCGTGGACAGTCGGCGGGCCCTGCGCAGACCACTGAGCCTCCTGCTGCTGCCACCCCTCTGCCTACTGTGTCTCGCGGCCTCAGGTGAGCGACGCTCAAACCGCCTCCACAGTAGCCCATTCCCACTCGCGTCCCATTATTTCCTCCCTTTTCTTTCGTTTTTATTTATTTCTTTAAAATATATGTTTATGGATTTCAGAGAGGAAGGGAGAGGGAGAGAGAGAGAGAAATGTCAATGATGAGAGAGAATCATTGATTGGCTGCTTCCTGCACTGGGGTCACACTGGGGACCGAGCCAAAACCAGGCCTGTGCCCTGACCGGGAATTGAACCATTGACTTCCTGGTTCATAGGTTGAAGCTTCAACCACTGAGCCATGCTGGCCAGGCATGTCCTCCCCTTCCTTCCTCGGGATCCTTCTTTCGCACTCACACAGCCGTCAAGTCCATTCGTGTCATTGACCTGCCAGACGTCAGCCAGCGGGCTCTGAGCGGCTCCTGCCTGCCAGGTGGGGGAGGTGGGGCTCGAACGGGGCAGGCTCTGCATCGCCCTAGAAGCTGGGGTTGTCCTGAGGCCCACTGCCCAGCTGTGGGCATGCGAGTGACCTGGTCCAATCCGGTTTCACTGTTTCCTCTGAGCCCGGTGGTCCTCAGGGCACACACAGCTGGTGGGATGGGAGAGAACCCGATTCTGGATTCTTATCTTTCTTGGTTGATCGAACCTCAGAATTCTGCCTTCGATCCCCCCCTCCGACTCCAGGCCCGTCTTCTCTTCTCTCTGAAGGAACCGATAGCCGTGGGAGAGTCTCAGCCCGGGTGTCGGACGTGTCAGACGGGGCTCTGCTGCAGCCCCACTGCCTCCCGTGTGGCTTTGGACCCCGATGTCGTGTTTCCGAGTCTCGGGGATGCAGTTATTGTAACAATTGGGGGCAGCGGGTCTGGAGGGGAGCGTGCGGGACAGAGCCTCGCACACAGCAAAGGCAAGCTGGCAGGACTTGCTCCTGTGGCTCGGTTTCTCTGCGGCCCTTGTGTCAGTCCTGCGCGCTGGTGCTGTCAGCGCCTTACAGCAGCCTGGACACAGGGGCAGGACACCCCGGCGCCCGGGCAGATGCTGGGGTCCGTGCCAGGCCTGGGCAGCCTCACCCCCTGATAATGAGCTGATGTCTGACTCTCTGATGGACTCCACGGGAGTCCCTGTGGGTGGCTCATTTGTCACTGCCACCCTGGTGCCTGGCAGGAGGCAGGCACTTGATTGACATGTGAATAGATGCTGGACAGGCCAATGGCAGGCAGGTGGCGCCTTCCCTTTGACACTGGGTCTGAAACCCCTTGGCATCCTTACCTGAGGTCCCCAGAGCCCAGATGGCCAGGGGCCACACAACTCTCCTGACTCTCGAGTCATCATCCGCTGGTCCTCAGCCTTCCGCTCCTCAGCACAGCCGAGCAAGAGGCTGCGGACTCCCCCAGAAACCGTCTCTGCCCCAGCTCCCCAAGAGCTTGTACTGTCTGACCCAACCTGTCCATTCTGTACCGGCTGCAGAACAGGCTCTGGGCAAGGAGGGGGCAGGAGAGCTCGACAGCTCAGATGCCCTGCGTGTCACTGTCCCCAGGGCAGACCGACGAGGAGGTGGCGTCCGTCCAGGGAGTGAGGGGCGGCTCTGTGGAGCTGGCCTGCGGCTCCCCGCCCGCACCCCTGGTGGCCTTCTGGACCTTCACCCCCCTGGGCTCACGGATTCCCCGGACGGTGGCTGTCACCAGTGGAGCCGAGGTCAAGGTGGAGGCTGGGGCCTTGGCTCTGGGGACCGTGAGCCTGCGGAACGGCAGCCTGGTGCTGAGGGAGCTGCGGGAGGCTGCCCGCGGCCACTTCCTGTGCCAGGCCCTGCACACCACCGGAGGCCGGCTGCACACCACCTACTCCCACTTCAGTCTGGCCGTACTGGGTGAGGCCCAGCAGGGGCCTGGGCTTGAGCCCTGTGCACGCTGCATGTGACCTTTTGCATGCGTTGCAAGGCCACGCCCGGGGAAGAGGAAGCCTGGGATGTTGGGGAGATGGTGGGCAGGCCAGCCCCCAGCCAGCAAGGGCTGGACCACTGGGCATAGCGGGCACAGCCTGGATCTGCAATGACCAAACACGGATCCTCTTCTTTCCTGGCAGTGCCTGTGTCGAAGCCTCAGGTGCGGCTGAGCGAGCCGTCCCCGGTAGAGGGGACATCGGCGGTGGCCACGTGCTCAGTGCGGGAGGGCACGGAGCCCGTGACCTTTGCCTGGAAGCACCAGGCACCCAGAGGCCACGGGGAGGCCCCGGTGGGGGTCACGGAGCGAGTGCTCCTGCTGGACCCCGTCAATCGGACACACCTGGGCTGGTACGTGTGCAGCGCCCACAACGCCGTCAACCAGCTGAGCAGCGACGGGGCCTTCCTGGACGTCCTCTGTGAGTCCGACAGGTGTGGGGGAAGGCGGGCAGGGACAGCACCCGGCTACCCACTTCACTCGGCCTCCTGACACACTCAGGGCCCCCAGGAGTGCCCCAGCCTCGGGGTGCTGCACCCACTGGTGCCAAATTCGGCTCCAGGACACTGGGTTGTAACCTTGTCAAGGTCATGGGCCCCTCTTCCCAGGGAAATGTGCCTAGATTCACAGTCACAAGTTTACTCACCATTCAGGGGTGGCCCAGAAAGCCTCCCTTTGGGTTAAGCAGGAAGGGACTACCTGGACCCGAGGAAACAGGGGCACAGGTGGGTCCTCAGAGGGACTTCTGAGAGCAAACGAAGGGTTAATTTCAGGACCAACAAAGAACTCCAACGCAGCCAGTGAGGAGGAGGAAGTAGCCAGCTCTACAAAGTGGAGGAAAGACCAGGAGAGTTGGTTCAGGAAAGAGGACACAGAACGGGAATGAGCTTCTGAAAGGGATCAGAAGTTTGTGTGAGAGATGAGGACCAGATGGTCCAGAGCAGCGCTGTCCAGCGTAGTGGCCACGCGTGGCCCCGAGCATGTGCGACGTGGCCGAACCAAACAGATGAGCTTGGAGTGTAAGATGCACACAGGATTTGTCCCTAGTCTAAAAAAATAATATAAAATGGCTCATCGGTATTTTTTATATTGATGATACACTAAAGTGAGCATATTCTGCATGTGTTTGGTTAAATAAAAAATTGTTAAGGTTATTAGCACCCACGGATGTTTTCTGCGTGGTTGAGTCTGGGTATTTTATCTTTCGAAGATCTGGCTACTGGGATTTAAGCATGTGTGGCTCACATGACTACTGCCCAGTGCTGGCCCGGAGGTTTTCAGGAGCAGGGGCCGATGGGGTCTTGTCTTTCTTATTCTCGGGGGCTTTTGGGAATTGTAGGCTGAGAACTGTGGAGGAGAGAGATGAACAGTTCTTGGGAACCTTGTAGAGGCAGAACAGAGGCAGGAAGATAATTCCGTCCTTGCCAGGAGTCAGGAAGAAAGGACACAGGAGAGAGGGGAAGGTGGAGACCCCAAGAACGGGAAAGAGCCGGCTGCTGGGGTCATGCTCAGGGCACTGCCCACCCTGTTCTCTTCTCTCTCATCTCGAGGGACCAACGGGGCCAGTCCCTCAACGCCAGGCAACATGAGAGGGCTGGGCGCCCTCTTGACTGCCCACCCAACTCTGGCCTGTCCCCTACCTCAGCCCAGCCCACCAGGCCCTCAGGGGAGCCTCCCGGGCTGCACCCGCCTGGGGCTCACTTCACAGACCCCCGTCTCCCACACTGGGCTGTGCCTGTGGCCCCTGGACTCTGGCTCCTTAGGGGCCTAGCATAGTGGTGGACACCGTTGGTGCATAAGATGTGGTGGCTGGATGGTGAGTAGGTTTGGCAGTGGTCACATGAGCAGATGCAGGCATGCAGACTGGACAGGTGTGACTGCCTCCCCTGCCCCCCAGACGGTCCAGACAAGCCTGTGGTCACCATGGAGCCGCCGGGCTTCACCGAGGAAGGTTTCTGGGCCAGCGAGAAGGAAGAAGTCACTCTCAGCTGCCTGGCTGCGTCCAACCCCCCTAGTCACTACGTGTGGCTCCAGGACCACACGCAGGTCCACACTGGGCCTACCTACACCATCACCAGCGCCAGCCGCGCCCACACAGGCCTGTACACCTGCCTGGCCCACAATAGCCGCCTGGACACCCGCACACAGACTGCCATCCAGCTCAGCATCTACTGTGAGTGTGTGCCACCCCTCCACACCCCCCACAACCCTGTGCTCCTGCAAATTGCAGACGCCCATGGGGAATGGGGCAGATATTGGGGGGAGGCAGGTCTGGGGGACCAACTGGAGTGGCAGAGCAGGGGGAGAGGCTAACAAACCTTGGGAAGGGCAGGGAGAGGCACAGCCCCTGACCCTGTGCAGACACCCCTTCCGAGTGGTTGTCCACATGGTCCCCGGACTGAGCTGCGGCACAGAGAGGGGCAGAATGAGGACAGTGTGACACGGTGCCTGGGCAAGGATGGCAATGGGGCATGGGAACATTTCCTGCTGGGGCTTCCAGGGAGCCCCCGGGGTTGCCCAGGGATTCTGATCTCCTGCCCAGCCCCCCAAGCCATGCCCCTGGACCTGAGAGCTCAGCCTTTTGCTCACCAGCCCCTCAGAGGGGTCCGTCTTCCCTGCTCACCCACTTCTCCCTACCAGGACACCTCTGGCCCCAGGGGTGCTGGCGCATGGACAGTGTGGCCTAGTCCAACCCCATCCGAGCCCACTTGTCCCCAGATCCCCCCGAGGGGCAGCCCTCCTGTGAAGTGCTCCCCGCCCCCGGGGCTGTGACTTTGGTCTGTGCCTGGCCTGGGGGGCTTCCAGCTGCCCAGCTGCAGTGGGAAGGGCCCCAGGGAACGGGCCCTGCTGCCCTCAGCAATGTCACCTGGAGCCACGCAGCCACCCAGCTGCCCAACGGCAGCGTCTTCACCTGCACTGGCCAGCACCCCGCCCTGGCGCTGCCCACCCCCTGCAGGACCACACTGTGTGAGTGGACACAGAGACATCTGGGCTCTGACATCCCAGGCAGAGGAGAGGGGAGGGTCAGGGAGGAGAACGGAGGGGCCCTGGGTCTGGGTGGGGCTCCAACTACAAACTTGCGACACAACAGGGAGGTGGCACTACTCAGCCCAGACCCCACCTCCCAGCCTCTCTCCGCCCCGCCTGGTCTCCATCTGCACTGAAGCCTGTCCTCC
>PVJC01044889.1:0-13915 GCA_004026665.1 Murina feae | reverse complement strand
CCATACTAATCAGTGGTGGGGCTGGCCAGCCAACCTCCCTTGGCCACTTCCCTCTGCCACTGACTCCCAATCGACCCTCTAACCCAATCAGGGATGGGACCTGCTGTCCAATCACCCTCGGCTCCTCTCCTCAGCCAGCCTGACCCTGATCGGGCCCCAATTGGGGAGAGCTGGCCAGCCAATCTCCCACCATCTCTTCTTCCCAACAGGCCCGGCCCGATCTTTCCTGATTGGGGCCAGGCCAGCTGGACCTCACCCATGCATGAATTTGTGCACTGGGCCTCTAATACACACACACACACACACATTTATATGTAGTATATGTATACATATATATGTAGTAATAACAATAAAAGCATAATATGCAAATGGACCAAACTGCCAAACAGCAGAATGACCATCTGGGCAACCATGCTATGCTATGCACTGGCACCAGACCAGCCAAGGCGGGTACAATGCGATTGGTCAGAGGGCCCACCATCGCCCTGCAATTGCCCCACAGAAGGAGGCCCAGGCCAGTGGCCAGTGGGGCAACTGATTGAGGGGGCTCTGTGATCACCCAAAGACGGAGGCCCAGGCCACCTATCCTTGGGCTGTGGTGGGTGGGCGGGGTCCCTCTCTGCAGGGCAAGCGATCACAGGGCTCCTGGACTCTGAGAGGACGCAGACTGGGCTGAGGGACCCCCTTCCCTGAGTGCACGAATTTTGTGCACTAGGCCTCTAGCCCTATATAATAAAAGGATAATATGTAAATTGACCCTAGTGGAAGAACAACCAGAATGACTGGGTGCTATGATGCTCACTGACCTCCAGGGGGAAGACACTTAATTCAGGAGCTGCCTCCTGGTGGTTAGTGTGCTTCCATAGGGTGGGCGCTGCTTAGCCAGAAGTCAGCTCATGGCTGGCTAGCACAGCAGCAGTGGCAAGAGCCTCTCCTACCTCCACTGCAACACTAAGGATGTCCTACTAATGGCTTAGGAGAGTGGGCCTAAACCATTAGTTGGACATCCCCCGAGGGATCCCAGACTGCCTGAGGGATGTCTGACTGCCAGCTTAGGCCAATCCCCTGAGGAGTAAGCCTAATCTGGCAGGAGGACACTCTCTGAGGGGTCTCGGACTGTGAGAGGGTTCAGGCCCGGCTGAGGGACTTCCCTCCCCTCACCCTGTGTTCGTGAATTTTCTTGCACTGGGCTTCTAGTACACATATATTGGCTTAAAGTATACTAGTAATATATTGGTAATGAGATAAGTGTTCCAATAATTGAGTGCCTACACATTAAGTTAGAAGTTATGGAACAGAAATAACTAGATAGACATTTGTTCTCTTTCAGAAATAACATGTAAGATTATTCACCTGGAATTCACCATTCTATAACTTTGATACACTACTGTTACAGTTAACTTTTTTTTATTTTCTCTTTTATTCAACTCCCACTGCTTCTTTTCACTAACATTCAATCCTTTTGCATGTAGTAACACAGAGCACATCATATTGAAAGGGATGACCCTGAAATTAGGAGTCTTTGAATAAAATTAATTACCCAGGTTTCATTATTGGGTCAATAAATCATGCATAATATTAAGGAAGGGGCTTTCAATCTTATAATAGTCTTTAAACTCAAAAAGGACTAGTCTGCTATATAAATGGAAGGACTAGAGACATATATAAATCACTAGAAGTATAGAAAAGTCTCAAAATGAATCAATACATGATGAGATAAATACAAGAGAAAATACAAAAGCCACAGAAAATATGGTAGAGTTATTCTACATTTTCCCCTCTGCATCATGATTTCCTAACATGCTATCCTAGGGTGATATTCTGAGTACCATTAATGTCCACTCCATGTGAAGTTGCACTGAGTTGAAGAAAAAGTATATTTTGAGGAGTTATTTAAAAACAATATATCCATGTGTAAACTGATAAAAAAGTAGGGTTGCACTGTAACTTGTATGATATAAATATAAGTAAACTACATTTTTGTACTCTTAAAGAGTTTGTCAAAACCAGTAGGTAACTTTATTGCACCCAATCCCAATTAGTTTATTTCTGTACATTTGTATAACTGCCAGATCATTTTATACTTTTCCTTCTGTAATTTCAAGTTTTAAATTAATCAAAATAATGTTTATAACATGAACTTCATTTGGCAAAATGGTGATTGTTATAAAACACAACTTTTAAGAAGCATGAATGCATTAAATTAAAAAGGTAGAGCAGTTGAACTGTGTTTAAAACTGAAAAAATGTCACTAACAATGCCTTTAGGGAGAGGATTAGGACATATTTTGTAGATATTAATCTTACACAAAGAGGAAAGTTTCCTTCTGTGGGAAAGCATTAGATCACAGGAAGGCCTTAAATATGTGGGTAACAACTTTGGGAAGCCACACGCAGTCTAAACAAGTTCCAACAAGACAGAGTCATAGAAGGAGGAAAAAGGATGATAGCCACAAAGACCTACCACTTTGTTTCCCAGTATTTTCTGTAATGTAACTAAGATTGTCTGTGATTAAGACAATCTTTTCTAGATCCTTCTCAACAAAAACTTATTCTCCCTCTTTCCTTTTTTCAAGGGAGGTGGTATTTAGCAAAGTTGATAGAGCTTATAAAGACCCAATTTTGTTTGATGAGATTCATTAAGATTAGGCAACAAAAATGAAGATGTATGTTTGTAAATAAAAGTTCCTACTGTGTATTATTTTTTTTAACTTTTTAAAAAATATATTTTATTGATTTTTCACAGAGAGGAAGAGAGAGGGATAGAGAGTTAGAAACATAGATGAAAGAGAAACATCTATCAGCTGCCTACTGCACACTATCCACTAGGGATGTGCTGGCAACCAAGGTACATGGCCTAGGCCGAAATCGAACCTGGGACCCTTGAGTCTGCAGGCCGATGCCCATCCACTGAGCTAAATCGGTTAGAGCACCTACTGTGTATTATTAATAGGTTAATTGGTGATGTGCTTTTATTCATAAGATGTGAATGTTGTATAACATTTTAGTTAGAAGTAGGAGACACTAGTAGTCTCTCATTTATTGAAATTACATGGGAAACTTAAAAAATTAAGAACCAGAAAATACTGGGAACAGAATATGGAAAAAATATGGTATATTTGGTGAAATTTTTACAGCTCTAAATATACAAGTAACTCAAAACTTAAAAGACACAATATTTCTGACAATTGTATTTTGTTGTAGACGTGATAACATAAAAATAGCTACTTTTTTCAAATATATTTCTTAATATATTTTATTGATTTTTTTTTACAGAGAAGAAGGGAGAGGGATAGACAGTTAGAAACATCGATGAGAGAGAAACATCGATCAGCTGCCTCCCGCACACCTCCCACTGGGGATGTGCCTGCAACCCAGGTACATGCCCTTGACCGGAATTGAACCTGAGACCTTTCAGTCCGCAGGCCGACACTCTATCCACTTAGCCAAACTGGTGAGGATATTTCTTAATATCCTAACTGGAAACATAAAATAGTTGAGTTGAGGTCATAATTATAATCAATAATATATGCAACATGTTTTGTAGATTAAGGAATATACATGTACCCTATGTTGATAATATATGTATATAAACATATACATGTGTGCATATAAACGCACATAGATACACATAAATGCATGTATGCACATATACACATAAATGCACATATACACATAATTTAGTTAAAAATGTACACAGCCAAGTTAAAAGGTTTTGGCACTTCTATCCTTTTGTTTTAACATTTCCATGAATTAGTTAATAACCTGCAAGCCATCCTTTTTTGCTTTGTATTTTATAATTTTTTTAAAGATATGTACTTGGGTTAGGATTATAATGAACTTTGTCATTAGATTTTTCTGTGAGTGTGTTTCTGTCTGTGTGTGTGTGTTGTTTTTACCATCAGAAAAATCAATACTTACATTTCTTCCTAACTTGATATTAAGAAAATTCTAATACAAAACCAGGAACAAGGAATAATTTCAATATATTTTATTAAACTTTCAAATATCACCTAAATAGAATATGTGAATAAAAAACTTTGAGTGTAGATGATTTTAGCTTTATAGTATATCTTTATTCATTTTCTTGAGACAAAATTCGTATGGAAATGAAAGCTGCAATGCTTTAATGTTTATTTACCTGGAAAATTCCTACTGAATGTAAGTAATACTCTCAATAGATTTGTTATCGTGATTTAAAATATATATTGTATTTATCTTATATTGTATTTATCTTATCTCCATAACATTCCCAAGAATAAGTTTACAGTTCCTCTCAGGGTTAGTGAAGACCTCAAGATAAATAGTTAGTACTCTTGAAAAAGTAAAGGAAAAAGTGAATCTGTGAACTATGGCACTAAAGGATAAATTGCTATAGCTTTTCTTTAAATTCATCTTATTTTGCTATTTCCAAGTTTATGATTTATGATTAGTTCAGATTGTAGCACAGATACACATTCATTCATTAACTCCTCCAAAAATATTTGCTGAACATCTGTCTTGTGCTTGTAATAGTGTGGTGAACTTACAGTTTAGTCGGAAAAACCTTTATATATAAAAGGCTAATATAAAAAGTGTCCCCTTGGGAGTTTGACTGGGAGACCAGGAGTTTGATAGCTTGCAATGACATGCGCTGATCACCAGGGGCGGTGTGGAATGAAGAAGGCCCCAGATGGCAGCCAGCAGATGGCAGCCAGGAAAGACTCTGGATAGCAGCCAGAAGGCCCCAATCGGCCCTGATTTCCAGCCAGGCCTAGGGAACCTACCTGTGCATGAATTTCATGCACTGGGCCTCTAGTAGATAATAATCACACTGAATATATTAGTGCTCATAACTGAATTTCAGCCTTATAAAGCAAAAGTATAGGATGTCATGAATACATTTAAAGATCTACAAAATTTAGATTGTTGGACCTGGGGGCCTGCAGGGGAAGTAATATCTAAGCTGAGGCCTGTGAGATTAGAGATAATCATTTGAGGGAGGCAGGGGAACTTGGAAGACCATTCCTGGCCAAGAGAAGGTCCTAGAAGGAGTGAGTAGGGGAGAACCTGGGGATATCTTGGGCTGAGTCCTGAGTGACCACAGACCAGTTACATTAAAACAGCTGGGAGCTGATGCTGGGTGAGTGTGTTATCTTGTGGTTTTGATGAGCATGCAGGGTGATAGTGAGAACTGAAGGAAGGGATTAATACAGGAAGAAGGGGCCAAGGAATTGGAAGTCAGCTGGTGAGACTGGAGCAAAGTGGGAAAAGACTGGATGAGTTAGAGATATACCTAGGAGTTTGGCAAAAATTAATGAATGAATGAAAAACATTTTTCAAATATATGCTGCAGTTAGGGAAACGAATGAAAGCTATCTTTAAATACTTCTGTTTCATTAAATCCCATAACTGTTCCTTCTTCTTCTTGGGTTATATTTTACTTTAATTGAATTGCAATAATTTACGTATGTGCTTTATGAATCACACTTATGTGAGGCTACTTTATGTCTGAAGCAGTTTCCTCCTTGTTAATTCTTGTTGTGGATAGCAGAGAACCTCACACATAAAAAGTGTTCAATAACTAAATTCAATGAGCCACTTAATTCAGCTTTTCTTTACTTTTCGTAGACTTGGCAAAATTTGCTTTTTATCCTCCTTGGTTTATCCAAATTTATCAATAATGTGGGCAGATTCAAAATGATATAGTCATCACTTCTGAAATATACTTAATTTATATAATACATACTGAATTTGATAGGATTAACTCTTATCTATATTTGTGTGCTTAAATCCAAGTTCTCAGGAATATTCATAATATACAATTTGTATTGTAATTGTTAATTTAATTACCTAGATATAAGTGCAGACCTATTTTTATGTTAATTTTAAAGCTACAGAAAAATTAATATGCTTACATTACTGTTGTTAAGCTTTCTACTGTACTGTCATAAAGGAAAGTACCTGAGTTCACTGTTTTCAGTAATTACCATTTTTTAAATAAAGAGTTTATTTTATTTAAAAATTACCTTTAAAAGAGAATGTATTAAACTATGTCATTTACTCTTTTCAGAGAAAAGAGATTAAGGTGTAAAGATTAGTTTATATAATTCATAGGTTAGTTTATAAAGAGTTGACTATACTTTAAATATTACCTTTAAGGACAATATACTAGAACTTCGTCTAAGAAAGAAGGTTAAAGTATAAAGATTAGCTCATAAAAGTTGGTAAAATAAAAGTCAAGCATATGAAACATTAGTAGTAAAATACATTTTCTATAAATTTCAATTTCATATTCTACATAGTTTAATCAATTAAATAGTTGAATGCTAATGATATTTCAAAATATAATAAAAATATACTTTATTCCAGAATAAAAGTACATTTGTAACAATTTAAAAATTTGTGACCTAAGGACTTGAATCAGAAACCAATTTACATAATAATAATGCGTGATTTCTCAAACAAATATTTTAACTTTTTACCTGAGAAAAAACAGAGGGTGAATTATTTTCTCTGATCAAATATTTGCAATAATGTTTCTCCAATGTTCTCATTTTCCATTTTTCCATAAGGTCAAAGACCACCGGACAGATATGGAGGTCTTGATAGCATGAATACCCAGCTGAAGGAAAGAAATGGGTTTTCTGGAAAGTGACCAGAATTGTGTGTCTCCCCATTTGGGGTGCAGGGGTGCTTACAATGTGTTTTTTTTTTCAGTGATTTAAATGCAAGGTGGATCTGTCTTAATCAAAGTCATTGAATTCATTTAGGAAAGTAACATTCAAGGTAACTACATGTAAAAGAATAATTATCACAATAATGCTTAGTAATATTATCCCATTCTTTCCCTAAGGAACTTGCAGTGCTTGGCAATCATCTCATTAATTCTCAGAAGCTCTCTGGGAAGTAGTGGAGCAATAAGTCACATGTTGAAGAGGGCTGTTTAAAATAGGTTACGTAGGAATAGTTGCACTCTTAATACATATAGCTTGGTCAACAAAGGTTGCAACTCATTTGTATGGAATAAACATAATTTTTCATTATAAGAAATGAAAGCCCAACCAAAAACTTTCTTCAAAGTTAATTGTAAAAAAAAAAAAAAAAATCTCATAGTTTTCCTATGTATTTTCATTTAAACCTAATTAGCTGTCATTCCTATGACCTATCTTCAAAATTCCATTAAAGTCAGCAAGTAACAAGACTCCTAGCAATCTTTAGTCAGGTGTCATTTGACTATTGGTGATCAAGATTGAGAGCAACTTAAATGGGGAGCTTCAATCAATGGCCATCAACCAGACTATTGATTAAACACTTTCTTACCTTAGCAATGGCCTAAATTTTAAACATTTATTAGAATTTGTTAATCTTAAGACACAAGTAAAATAGTAAGATAATACCAGATTGCAAAATTACTTGAAAAATTAATGAATGTGAAGGTAAATATATGTTTCTCTTTGAAAATAGTGTCTTATGCTATTATTGCATTTACAGATGACCTTTCTACTCTGAGGTCAGAGTTCAAATTAAGCCTTAGGTCCTAAGTAAATTGAGATGAATAGTTTGGCCTTTGTCCCTGGTGGAAAATAGTCCATATCACAGAATCTCCATACATCTATTTTTGCAAAATTGGCATAATTGGCATTCTCTTGGGATTTTTTTGGCATTGAAGCTGAAGCTATTTCATACTACATAGAAAGATTCTTGTTCAGGTCATGGGCTTTTTTAAATGTCTATAAAAAGTGGCCTAGAATTTGACCATTCACTTTTGAAAGGAGAAAATTATGTCTTATTATAATCTGTTTGGTAATTGATAATAGTAACGATCCAGTAAGCGAAGAGCACCTCTGGGAAATGACAAGATAAAAAGTTGGAATAATTTTGAAGAGGCTACCTTTTTTATCTTTTTAGCAGTTTTATAACTACTTTCACTCAATTATACTGGGAAAAATAAATACTACCTTTATATTTTAATAAATGTGATATTTATCATCAAATGTAGCCCTAACCGGTTTGGCTCGATGGAGAGTGTCAGCTTGTGGACTGAAGGGTCCCAGGTTTGATTCTGGTCCAGGGCACGTACCTTGGTTGTGGGCACATCCCCAGTAGGGATGTGCAGGAGGCAGCTGATCAATGCTTTCATTCATCAATGTTTCTAACTCCCTATTCCTTTCTCCCTTTCTATAAAAAATCAATAAAATATATCTTTAAAAAATGTAAATGCATAGGTATGATTTTATATGTCAAAAGATAATGGGTAATAATATAAAAATACAAACTAATAATATTAATTGCAGGAGGGGAAAATGCTGGTTTCAAAATTAACTTTTTGTTCCATAGGTTGCTGTGTTAATAATAAATAGTCTGTATAATTTCTCAAGACTTTTATTATATATATTAACATATGTCAATTTAGAAAAGTTCCTTAGCCAGAAAAACTCTGTGTCTATAAGTGTTTGTATATAGTGTCACACTGTAAATCATACAACAATATGTATACAATAAAGTAAAGGACTAAGAATAGGGAAAATAAGCAAATATATAGAGATGTATACATAAATGTTAAAGATACTCATATTTCCATTACGTAGTTGAATTAATTGTGTTAATCTAGATTTTTGGGGGGAATGGTTGTTTTATTTTTGTTTTTAAACAGTTTCTGATGGCACAAGCAGGCAATCTAAATGATTTGTGAAGAATGCTTGCTTAGTGGTACATATTGAAAAGTTATAATAAGACATACAACAGTTACTCCCATTATCCATCCATTTACTCAAAATAAAACAAACAAATTATTAGTATTCTTTTAGTAATTTGAGATATTAACACTCGTGTTCGGGTTAGCACATTTTTAAAAATTTTATTTAAAAAATATTTTTATTGTTTTCTCCCCAGTCTCTACTTGCTTCCAGGTTAGTATTTTAAACTTCATTTTCTTTAGATTTCAATATAATTTTTAAGAAAAAGAATCTCTTCCCTATCCCCTCACAACACACATACACACACACCAAAGCAAAATCACAAAACAGCATGCATTTCTTGTATGCAAAGATTTTAAGTATCATCTCTGCTTTCTTATTAATGACTACCAAGGTTGTGGTATTAAATTAATCAAGCATCATTCCCTTTGCAAATCATACTGACTGAAGCCAGGATCCTTCAAACATATATAAATAATACGAGAATGTCCAGCATGGCGGGCACTAGTTCTCTCATAAGTTGAATTACATACTAAAAATTTTGTTTATTCTCAAACTCTTTTTGATTTCTAATCAATATTTTATCAACCTTTTAAAATAAAGTAAATCCAATGAAAAACTGTAAAAAATGAAAAGTTTTATCCATATACACTAAATTTAAAATAATTGATATATGGATCTCTAAAATAAGCTATTTTTGAGTTGGATAGGAATTACAGGCTATAAAGATATGAGATGTCATGGAATTTTTGTGAGAACATTAACCAAGGTAACACATGACAAGTAGAAGGATGTATGGTATAGACTCAGTGCTGAATTAAATATTTGTTTCTTCTTTTCATAAATTATTTGAGGAAGGTTATGTGTTATTTACTGAGATAGTATCTTTAACCCAAGTATACAAACCTTTAGGAAGTAGGTAGAAAAAAATGAGAGATCTGTTAATATGAAATTTCTGGGAATTAATCCTACATGTCATGTTTTCATTTACAATTGCCAGATTATCTCAATTTTTTTATTATTAATTCAAGACATATTTATTGATATGTGCACTAGGGAGATACAAATATGACTCAGGCACAGATCCTGCCCAACAGGAGCTTACAGTCTAGCAGGGTAGATAGAACATATGCATGGACCATAGTCAGAGCTGTTTCAGTAAGATGAATCTGGCATGGGGTATAAATAGGCTGGGGTAAGAAGAGGTCAAGGAAGCTGAGAGGCCACTGAAATGATCCCAGTGAGGAGAAAGAGATGTGAAAGACTGCTGAGGTAGAACTGATTAAGACTTAGCTGGACACTGTATGTGGGGAGCAAGAAAAAGGGGAGCAGACAACTTAGACTTGGGGCATGGATGATGACATGAACTGAAAGAACAATGGAGTAGGTCTGTGAAAAGACATGAAATTTGGCACATAAAATTCTACATACAAACAAATGCCTGGGAGATACTGGGCACTTAAGTTGGCCAAGGATGGAAGTACCTCAAAAATGACCAGTGACTTCCTCTCCTCCACTCCTGCCCCTTAAAATTAAAATTTCCCAACAATCCCTTTCACTATGAAATGTCACAGTGCCTAAAATTTATTCAATTAAGTCCTGTCTCTAGGCATACCTCCCTTTTGAAAATGAAAACAGAAATACATTAATCCGTTCAACTCAGTGAGTCATCATTAGATGCCTCTTTCCTATGGTCACTGTCCCTTCAGTGGAGTGCAGGGATTAATTCCCCAGTCCTTGTCCTCTAGGAGCTGTAGTCTAATGATGTAATATAACAGACACAGGCCATTCTAATTCCAGGTTGAAGGAATAACTGTTCAGCTAGGAGAAAGATAGAAAGTGGTCTAGGAACACATTTCTTTTTTTAAATGGATGGGGACAGACTGTCAAACAGAAGGGACAATGTGGAAGGGAAGAAGATGGGAATGAGTTTGTTCCTCATCTCAAATTCTGGCCAGATCAACCACCAAATAAAGGTTCCCCGCTCCTGTTGCAGATCTTTTCTCTCTCAGAATAAAAGAACAATTAGTTCTTGAACTGGATCTTCAAATAAATGACTGATGGCAGGGGATCTGGACGGGGGAGAGCAGATGCAAAGATATCTTCAGAGAAGAGAGAGGCACTTGAAGCCACGGAGTCGCAATTCGCAATGCCGGGCCTCTCAGAGGACCAGGAGCAGCAGTTCAGGATGGCTGGAGCATCGCTTCCATGAAGATTGGGAAAAATCACTCGAGGGCCTCCGGATCCCGCAGGCGGTTATCTCGCCGGTGTCCTTCTCGGGCAGCTCGATTCTTCTCTTCCGCATTCAGACAGACCTCACCCCTGAACATGGTGGGCCTGTTGCTAAGGGCCTTTTGGACAGGCTCAGAAGCATCAAACACAACGAAACCAAAATTGGGTAAATTCCCACCGCTGTTAATGCGCAGCTCCACCACATTCCCATAATTTTGAAAGCAATCTTTAAGCTCTGATTTGTCGACCTCATGAGGCAGATTGCCAATGAAGAGTTGGTGACTGTCAGGGTGTCGCACGATTCTTCGGGGTTCAGCATCGCCTTGCTCACCAGCCTCACGGATTGGTCCAGGTCCCCGCTGGGGAGGAATATTTATCCGCTGTTCTCGAACTCGTTGATCACTCTGGGGCCTCTGCGGTGGAATCTGAGATTCAGGCTTAGACTCTGGGCAAGGCTGTGAAGCTGGTACTTTAACAACATGAGGTGGTATCCCAGTGGAACAGGTAGGACAAAGTCACAGCAAGGACAAAGGTTCTTAGTCGTCACAGATGCCCAGGAAAATGTTCTCAAGTCTTCCTGCGCTGAGTGATGTCTGTGGGTGCTGGAGAAGAACTCTTCTGAGCATCCTCAGGAGCAGTTTCCTCCAATACTGGCTCACACTTCTCTTGGATTTCAGAAAAGAGTTCTTGCTCCGGTTCTGGTTCAGAATCAGGCTCATGTTCAGCAACAGGTTCCTCTAAATGTTCTTCCAAGTCATTGCTGACAGTCTGATCATAGAAAGTTCCAGAATCATCAGGTACCACTTCGGGTGTTTGCTGTCTTTCCTCAGGTTCCTCCACTTCTTCCTCAGATTCCTCCTGAGGCTCAGTGACAAAGCCACCAAAGACCTCATCTTGGTATCTGGAGATATCATTGTGAACGTAGAACTTATTTGCAACAGAGCCCTCAGGAGCAAGGACAAATGTCTGCATGAATCTCCTCAAAGCCTGGTTGTTATTGGAGCGCAACCCCACCACCTTGACCACCACACCATCATTCAAAGTGGCATGAGCATCAACGTGGCGAATCTTAGTGTGGCAATTGGGGAAGTTTTGTGACATCACCTTCCTGTGGATTTCTTTCTGTCCGTAGACTGCGTCTGCTGGCTTTGCATTTGAATCCAATCCCCCATGGACATAAGAAGAGTTCTTTCCATAAGATCTGTGTAGCATGTCTGGGGCCTGGTTCAGCAGTGTGTAATACTGTCTCAGGAATTCCTGCCGACCAGCAGGGGACGAGGCTTCTCCATAACCATTGCTTTCGTCAATTCAACCTGCATGGCTGAGCAGGAGAGGAACAAGCTTTGCTCCCCTGCTCGGAGGAAGGAGAAAAAGCCCTCACGCAACTGCGTCCGCACACGCGTGCTCCGTCGCCAGTCCAGATGATCTCAATTTTAATGAGATGGAAGGTGCTTCAAAACTTTTTTCATTTTATTGATAGTGACTTCACATATTGATTTAAGTTATCACTACTAACTTCTTACAAAGTACACCTGTTGAAGATATATTCTTAAACACTATAAACAAATTTAAATATTTGATTTACTTGTGTTTCTCTTTGTGTTAATTTTCATTATGTTTTTTCTTGACACTTTTAGTTCTCAAAATAATGATGTGTGCATTTTCTAAAATTTCCACAGAGACACCGGTAGCGTTATTGTTGATGTTATAGTGTCATAACTAGAGAGACAAGGCGGTCCTGTATTGCAGTTCTATTTATTTATTTTTTCCCAAGCCTTGGGAATACACACGCTTCTTGGTTAGTATTTATATTAAGGGTGTGAACTTGATTTATATGAGAAAATATATTTTTATAATGAAAGAAAGCTGCCAGTCTTTTGTGTTGGAAACAAAGTGAAATTAAGACAGCATTGGCAAAGATGTTTCCTTTTGTTGTGCCATTATTTCCCAAGGGATGGATAGAAGCCATTTGTTTTTGACTCTTTAAAATGAGAATGAACAAATCACCCTATTGAGAGTAACCTTTATTTATACGAACATTGTATAGAAAAAAGCATAACTGCTTCTTCCATTGCTAATTTCTGAAACCTGTTACATCCATCACTTCATAGTCAAGTTTAACATTCACTCTAAAGAGAATTATATGCTGAAAATATGATTTAAGTACATTATTCATTTGTGAGAGATAGTGAAAGGCATCAAAACAGCATGAGAGAAGGTAGAATTTGAGGTTGACTATGCAAATAAAGCCTTTAATGTTTTTGTGAATATTAAATTCAATATAATTCCACAGTATGATACACAACCTATTGCCACAAGCTGTTGTGTTCCTCGGTTTATCGACCACATTATTTTACGTACAGGTGGGCACATTGCTGCCTGGTCAAAACCAAAAATATTCACTGTCTGGCTATTTTAAAAAACTTTGCTGATCTCTGATTTAAAGTAAAAGAGGTGATTCTTGTGCTCTAGTGTGTCCTGTTAGACTATATATAAAAGTGATGAATTTTAGGACAAAATGTAATTTATTTAAGGAGAGTGCTTAAGGGAGAAGAGGAGGGCTGAAATGGGTTTTAAACATTATATGCACAATGATTGAAAGAATGATGACACCTTGTCAGAAAAAGAAGTTGATTCAGATAACAGTAATCATCAAATATCCAATATCATGTGGAATAATTATTAGACTTACTGTATTTAACACAAAGGTATAAAGTTGGAGTTAGAGATCACCATAACCAGTATGACCATATCTCCATCCATATCTTAATTATTTCTGCAGACTTTTTTTCTCCAAATAAGGTCATGTTTGGGATTCTGGGTGGCCATGAATTTTTTTATGTGGGGGAGGGCACTAGTCCATCCATAGAGAGCTGATATGCCCATAGAGTTACCAGCAAGGAGATGGGGTGGTACAAAAAGAAGGTAGAGAAGACAAGGGATGGCATAGACAGGGTATATTATAGATTCTGGCAAGAAGTTTAGAATATATAACAAATCCCTTGC
>PVJC01044888.1:0-13896 GCA_004026665.1 Murina feae | reverse complement strand
GAGTTTAGGTACTATTAACAAGCTCATTCAACTGTATAATTTTCATTCAAACAACATTAATACAGTTGATTCACAAGGTTATGATCCTGTTCAACATACTTTCAATCAGAATGAGAAAACAATTCTCTTCCAATATCCAACACCCCTCTCTAATACATCATTTTTAACTTTCTGGGAGATGATGTATAGATTTATGCAATTTAGAGGTTGGAGAGCTAAATTTCCTTTTGACTCTTTCATGCATTCAGATGGACTCAGCAGTCTTTCACTATCATTATATAAACTATTTCAAATGTAATTATTATTTATGTAGTCTTCCTTTAAAAGGACTGCAGGGATCAGACTGAAACCAGTCTCTGACATCCCTTGAGGGGTCCCGGATTGTGAGAGGATGGCACTTGGGTGACAACCCCAGAATCAGGCTCCCTCATCTCTGGTTCCAGGTGCATCACCTGAGAATCACAACTGCCAAGTCATCGCAGATTGGCAGTTCCTATGTTGAGTGTCTGCCCCCTGCTAGTCGGTGTGCACCATAGCTATCAGTCAGAGTGCCCCCTGTTAGCCATTGCACATCATAGCTACCAGTCAGATGGTCGAATGGTCAGAGTCGTTTAGCTTTTATATATATAGATTCTTAGAATAAGACATTTTACTGCCATCTGCTGGGAAATTTTTGTTGGAATAAATATGCAAACTATGTTGCCTATACTGTGAACGCAGCCTTGCTAGAGCTGGTACCCTCATGCCATATACAACCTGTGTAACTGTATGTGGCAGCCCTGGGCTACAGACTAATGCCTTCTAACAACCTGCTTGCTTTCTCCCATTGCTGTGGCTGCAATGGCACCAATGGGATGGAGAATGTTATGTATACAGACAAGAAATGAAAAGTATCTAATTACAGTGGTTTCAGAATATTATGCCAATTACTTATGTTTAATTAGCACATTGCTTATGACCATGGGTATAGCTAAATAATGGTGTTTCTTATTTACGAGCTATTCTGCATACTAGAAAAGTTTCAGCTAACTGAATGCTCACATTGCAGCACCTTCAACTATCTTATAAGTTTGATCAGTTTCCAACTGAAAATATGATAGGATCTATTTTCTCAGAATTAATAAAGAGTGGAATCAGTGGCCAACTTATTGTGCTACTTATCAAATATTGCCACATGCTCTACACACAAATTACCAATTTAGAAAGCAATTTAACACAAGAAGTATACTGGACATAATTTAATCCACTACTCATGCTTCAGAAGGTACTTCATTATCTCATGTTGCCTAAAGTCATGTTTATATACAAAAATTAAAATTAGAATGATCTTAAAAATGCTATGTTTGAGTTTTATGGCAGCTATGCATTAAATTGTGTTCCCTCAAAATTCATATGTTGAAACCATAATCCCTAATGTGTCTGTTTTTGGAGATAGAGCCATTAGGAGGTAATTACAATTAAATGAGGTCATATAGGTGGGACCTTATCTGATAGGATTGCTTGCCTTATAGAGAAGAATGACAGAGAGATATGTGAATGTAGAAGAGATCATGTGGACAGTGAGAAGGTAGTCACCTGCTACCCAAAGGGGGAGCTCTCATCAGACACTAATCAAGCTGGTACCTTCCTCTTGGACTTTCTGTCTCCAGAATTGTGATCAAATACATTTCTATTGTTGAAGTCACCCAGTCTATGGTATGTTGTTATGGCAGCCCAAGTAGACTAATACAATGGATAATTAGATTCTAGATCAATGAGATTTTACTATTCATTGGCATCTAGAAAATATTTCAAAATTTCAATATTTTTAATGTGAGATAGGCAGTTTAATATTTGAGGTGGCTAAAACCAAAATTTTACAGAATTTTCAGTTTTAACAAATTCTTTTGGATTACACTCCAAGCAAACATGTGGTATAAGTAGAAATAGATGTCCTTTTTTCATCAGCTAATTTTTTTCTACATTATGCATCAAATATATTTTATGTTACAACTCAAATTTTCAGAGAAGATATTTCTATACAACAGGTCTGGTCTTTTTTCCAAGCCCTAATCTGTTAACTAAAAGAAACACACAGTAAATAAACAAACCCAGTTGTCATAATAGACTTAAAGATTTAAAACTTAATTAGCTAGTCTGATATAATTTTAGTATGGTCTTTCTGATCATCACCTCTCTCTTCCCTTACTCCTCTTCCTAAGATGGCAGGCACATGGTGGGAGAGGAGGGTTGCATGAATATCTTCATAGTGGGGGTTGAACAGGGTCTGCAGATGTGTATGATTCTTTGGGGTGTGCTAGATAGTATGCATGCGTCACCAAGCCAATGCACATTGATTGCCGAGTGAGTGGATAGATGCTTTGTTGGCCTCCTATGCTGAAATTTTCAGCTGATTACTCATGGTTCTTCTATGAACCCAGGCAAGGCTCCTGGTGCTACTCCCTGTTGAACTTGACCTCATCTTGGTTCTTGTCACCTAATTTTGACTCCCATTCACTCGCAGCTCAAGAGGTCTTCTCTGTGCCATACTCCAGAGTTACTCTGTACCAACATGGTTTCCTCCTCTGTCAAGTTTACTAGCCAGACCCATAGTTACTTCTGGGTCTGTTCAATGTCACTTAGAAGACAAAAACAGCTCAACATTTGGGCTGTCCAACCTTCTTTGGATGCCAATTATATGTAATGTAGCTGTGGTCCAAACTGTTGATTACAAGAGTCCCAAAACAGGAAGCAGGCGGACAAGAATTATCTTCCTCTGAGGAACAAAGCTTCAAGAGAGAAAAATTAGCTCACTTTGCACTTCTAATTTTCTTTCTTTTTCTTTTGCTCAAAATTCCCTCAGCAGCAGAAAAAGGAAACTTTTCTTCTTTCTCCTGTATCTGTGTATTGTATGAAAAACTCTAAGGTCACCCACCAAGTCTGTTTCTTATAATGAAAGTTAAAGAAATTTAGACAATTCTTCCTCAAAAGAAGCATTTTGTATAAAATCTATTGTTGTATGAAGAAGTTATATTTTTGAATGTCAGAAGCCTAATATTACTCAATATCAGTTTTTGAACTATTTCTGTAATTTATTCTAATCTCTCCTTTGGCCAGGGAATGCCTCATGAATCTAGAATGAAGATTATGTATTAAAAACAAAAGAAGCAAGCAATCCCCTCCCCCCCACACACACATGTTAGTATAGGTTTCTTTAAAGCATGGCAGCCAAGAAACAGCTTAGTAATGTGTGTGTGAGTGAATCAACAAGCATGTGTGTGAATATGTGTATTGCCCTTTGTCTAGGGTAGGACCCACACTTTAAAGTTATTTTAAAAAGCCCCCACAGTTAATCCTGATGTATAGTTGAGGTGGAGAGTCATAGCTGTATGTGCGTAAAGAAAAACAATATTGGTACTTAAAAGGTAACACCTAGAATCTTTTGGAGAGCAGTTGATCTTTCAGAGCCTTCCAAGCTTATTTTTAAGATATTTTCATCTATTAAGACAGTAGTGACTACATAAAATGCCTTTGTTTAAACATTCAAATCTAACATCAGATTTCATAAGAAAGGTAGCCTTATCCCAAGTGGCTGAGATGAAAATGGCTTAGAAGTTTCCACAATTCCCAAACATCATGAAGACTTTGAAGGCACGTGATTCAAAACAGGATCTAAATGCCTAGTAAACATTCTCACTTTTAAATATTATTGGTCTGAATCAAAAGTCTGAAATTCTCCTGTGTCTTCATCATCCAGTTTTATTAGACTCTTTTGTGATCCCAGACACATCATTTTATTGACAAAATACACTTAATTTTATACTGAAAATATTTAATTGCATTAATTAAATTTTTGTATTATAATCAATCGTTCATGACGACTACTGAGAAATGATAGAGAAGTGAACATTGCACAACAGTAATGAGGTTATGCACTAAGACACTGGGCAAATCCCACTGTCACTCTATGCCTGGGCCTGGCTGAACAACATATGCAAAGCAACAGCCCTGGCACTGCCAATACTGACTTTCCCAACCCATCACCAAGAGGTATCATTCTTTAAATGAAAACCTACAAGCATATGGGAACTCACTATAATCCAAGAGCTTGGTTCTGTTATACCCTAAGAAACCGAATGCGCTTTCCCTGAATGGACTGTGTGCTTCTATGTTCTCAAAAATAAAAAAGCAACCATCACATTGGAAAAGAAGCAGGTACTTCTGATCACAATGGGTTTTTACAGTCCTCACCGGAATTAATTACTGAAAGCTTGCACATGTAGTAATTAATTTTATGCAATTCAGTACCATCTGCAGATGCATATTTTCATTCAAAACTAGAATAATCTGATATGAAATTGAAATTGTTGAGAAATTTAAGAAAACTAACATCTTTGTATCTTTATTTATGCTAACTAATTAGATAAGCAAATTATAATTCATAGAAAAGTGTCAAAAATACCAACTAGATTACCTTTCAGATAGATGT
Source organism: Murina feae (assembly GCA_004026665.1). Classification (NCBI taxonomy): domain Eukaryota; kingdom Metazoa; phylum Chordata; class Mammalia; order Chiroptera; family Vespertilionidae; genus Murina; species Murina feae. The sequence goes on along the minus strand of PVJC01044888.1, from coordinate 9,428 downwards.
CAAGGAAAAAAAGAAAAAGAAAACAGACCACACATTTCAAATGTTGACCTTTGCTTCAGAAGTTATTTAATCTAACTTAGATTTCTAGGCCATACTGATATATTCCTACTTATTACAGACTCTATAGACTCACAAAGTTTCATACAGCCCGCAGAATTTGTATTACTTCCATCCACATTAACAATCTCCAACACTGGTCTGTGGAGAACAAGCATGCTCTCATCTCGTATACACTCCACAGTTCGCAACCCAGAGCCCGATGAAATAAAATAATTTTAAAAATAAATAAATAAATAAATAAACTGATCAAAAGAGGGTATAAAAGGAAAGTAGAGATTATTACCTTTTTTTGTAAGATCCCTGCCTGGTCACCCTTTTGTGGGCCTGTCCTAATTTCTTTTAGGCCTTAGGCATGTGAGTCACACTTTAGCTTTTCATGACTGATTTGAACATGCAGATAAGCTCTGCTAGAACAGAGCCCACTGTGCCAAGATCTGAATTTATCCATCAGAGAGTGTGGACTGCTGGAGTCCCTGATTTACAAACCCTGCAACTATCGAGAGCAGTTTACAAGCAAGGACAGGACACTGCATGGTGTTACAGCCCCTCAGGAAGGATTGTGAGCCAGCAGTGAGAGATGCGGGAACATCTCTTCCCCAGAACATAAAACATCCATGTCGCATCTGTACTCTCAAAACCATCCCATGGCACAGAAGCTGCAGTGTCGTGGGGCAAGGTGGGTGTCCACCTAGATATGCTATCTTCCATTCCCAGTGTAAGAAGCACACAGCCAAATGCATTGAAAAATGGAGCTAGACATCCCAAGCCTCAATCACAGAAAGGACTTTCCTTCTATTAAATTAGCCATATTCACTTTTCTATAGAAATCAAACATAGTTGCAGGCAGAGATACACATTTTTACGGCTAGAAAGCATATATTCTGAGAACTCATCTTTAAGAGCACAACTATAGTAATTCATTTAATTTTTTTTTCTTTTTTTACATGTCCGTTTCTTATCTGGTAAATTATACATGCCTTCGTATGCTATAGGATGAGTTGCCAGAGAAGCAACAGTCTGTAGCTGTTACATCCTCTTTTTTTTTTTTTTTTTTTTTAAACATCGCCTTAAAACTCATCACAGAAAATTATAAAAGCCATTTTTTTACAGCACAGAGAGAAAGTAGTGAAACAAAATTAAATGATTGCTTCTGGAAATAAAATTTTTGGAAGAGACTATTTATAACTTCCTCACTATTTATATGGCCAATGCTTCTGTGAGCCCTGTTCCGATCACTTTAATTAAATAAATCCCACTCCTAAAAATATAAAAGTGACAGCAGAACAGATTCTGGGGCTCTGTAATTTACTCCCCCAGGCAAAGTAATTCATAGCAATCCTAATGCCATTCTTAGTAAGAGAAAGGTATGTTGTTTCAGACATTTATTTACCTGACATTTATGGTAGGAAATTTCACCTAGAAGAAACCTTAGGAACGTGAAAACATAAGTCACCAATTTCTCTCTCTTGTACAGGTAATTTGATCTTTATCTCATTGTTTCACACCTCAACACTGGAATGAAGTCTTTGTACTTTCTAAACTAAGTGATAAGATTGAAAGAAAGAAAGTCAAGAGGCTCGTGAGGCCAAATCACAGTGAGCGCCAGATAAAATCATCCAAGACTAAACACTGCTACTGAGCTAACTTGGCACAATTTAACACTGATTTAGGCATCAGGAGACTGAAGTTCATGAAAGGTTTTATCCTTGAAAGAAGAAATCTACAATCTTTGCTGAAAAACAGTTTGATTTTTTTTTTTTATCAATGCCTTATTGATACCCATTTTTTTATTATAAACTATGGCTGTAGAAACTGATTAAAGATTTCCATTAGTATGTTTTGATTTATAGCTATTTTCAACACCTGAAGATAAACTAGCAGGCTACATTTTGAGATTAAAAAAAATGTTCATGTATGCTTTGTTTAAGATATTCCTGAACTAGAACAGCTAAAAATGCAAGTTTAAAAGATACTCATGTATTTGAGTTGATTTTCTCCCTTTTTGTGCTTTAAAATGTAAGATTGTAGTTTTATAAGTATAAAAATAGAAATCCCTCTCTCTTGCCCCCAGAGTTCTACAGAGAAATGAAAGTAAAAGACTAAAACAGATGAAGGATGACAGAACAGGAGAAGAGTCGGCATGAGATGTCAAGGAAATTTTGGAAGATGGAAAACTAAGAGATAACTGCAAAAGCAGAGGAATGGAAGTTGAAAATCAACTGCCTGTTTACCTTAAACAAATAGACAGCCAGATATTTCTCCAGCAAAATTCAGGAACAACAGATGATTGAAATTCTGGACATGCAGTCCATCTAATGGCAAACCACATGCACATCCAGAATAACAAAGAAGGATAATGCTCTTTTGCGGACTCAGGAAGGGGGTGTTACAGAGGAAAAATCATTGGAGGAAACAAGTTCAGGCATAGTGACTCTTCTTTGACTGAGTTATGGCCGTCTCCCATTGGCTGAGCTATTACTGGGTAAGAAGGATTCTTTCCTTCCTCTTGCTGAAGGTTGTAAAGTAGTATCACTTCCTGTTGGAGGTATAAGGATGTCTCTTCCTACGGGTCATTAGTGCACATCAAGTGACACATGTATGAGGAATCTCTCTTGTAAACTTCCAACTCCATTTTCAATGAGGTTTCTCTGCATTAATTTTCACATCCCTAAAGAATGAGGTGCACCATTAGAGACAAGCATACATAAATATTTTTAAACACCCCTAATATTAACTCAAAAAAATTTCAACTTCAGGCATATCACCACTAATTTCATAAAACATTTTATCAATCAGGATCTAACCGGAAAAACAGAAACCACTATTAGTATTTAAAACAAAAGGGGTTTGGTACACAGATAATACAATTGCTAAGAAACCAACTAGGGCTAGTGACGCAGAGATTAGCAATTGCGGAGAGAGGGAACCAACTCCAAATGGGAGATAAAAAGGATGAGTGGCATTACCACAGCCCAGAGTCCATGGTAGAAGCGTAGGCCCTCATGGGCCTGTCTAAAGAAATGAGGGCCAAAGAGGCGACATAAGAAGTACAGAAGATGATACTCGAGACAGTGAGGGCAAGAAACACCCTATCTTCTCCCTTCCTCCTGCCCCCGCCTTCTTCTAGGCTCTCATTGTCCAAACCCAGCTGGAAGCCAGTGACATGAAAGCCTGGGAAACATAGTCCACAGAGATCAGTTCCACTATTTAGAAAAAAAGGAGGAGGAAGACATCGATTTAAGGGCAAATAAGTCAAGGCTTGGATCAGACATGAAATCAAAAATCTTTTATACAAACTTGGATTTGAATAATATCTTCTGGTGAATGAAGTGCCCATATTTTTTTTTTCCTAAAGCTCTCGACAATTTTAAAGGAGTAAATTAATTTTTTTAAAAAACTATAATTCTGCTTTTTTATGTTATACACAGCACAAATCCAAATTCTGGCATAAATCTTAGAGTTTGTGTGCCAGGGAGAAAATTTTATATCAGTTATCTTATATATGCATAGAATGAAATGTCTCTGTTTTTCAGCCTGTATATAAATAAACATGAACAAACCTTAAGTATCTGTCTTTCTTTAAGAGTTACTCACTTGTTTATCCAACAGATCTCTATAAGCACTTCCTGTGGGAAAACAAAAATGAACACACATATCTAACCTGAGAGGCAAGAGGGAACAAAAAAGCAAGTGGGGATGCCTGGAAGCAATGCAGAATAATAGACTAGAGTTTGGATCTGAAGTCAGACACATGTGGGTGAGAAATATAGCCCACTATTTACTCACTGTGTGATGCTGGGAAAGTTTCTGAGCTCTGTGAGCCTTGAGTTCCTCCCATGTAGAATAAGGTAATAATATTTGCCTCGCAGGGCACAGTTTCATAAGCACTAAGTTTGATAATTCATGACTCATGTTTAATGGAGCAGTTAATTTAGTCATTCTTTAGTTGTATATCTTAAGTGGAATCTTTTTTTTTAATTCAATAATCTTTACTGCCCAGTGGTATTAAACTCATTAAAATAACAGAGTGGCCCTAACTGGTTTGGCTCAGTGGATAGAGCGCCGGCCTGTGGACTGAAAGGTCCCGGGTTCGATTCCGGTCAAGGGCATGTACCTTGGTTGCGGGCACATCCCCAGTGGGGGGTGTGCAGGAGGCAGCTGATTGATATTTCTCTCTCATCGATGTTTCTAACTCTCCATTCCTCTCCCTTCCTCTCTGTAAAAAATCAATAAAATACATTTAAAAAAAAATAAAAAATAAAAAATAAATAACAGAGTGAACCCACAATAAATATTACCTATTATTATTACTGCTACTTCAATGATGAATAAGACACAGATCTTTTCCTTAACATTGTTTTTTTAAAATCTTTATTGTTGAAAGTATGACCCCTTTTTTCTTCCATTGACTGCTTCTCCTAAGATTGTTTTTTAATTCTCCCTGAGGATATTTTGTTGTTGTTGCTGTTGTTTCGGGTTTTTTTTTTTAATTTTTAGAGTGAGAGGAAGGGAGAATGAGAAACATCAATGTGAGAGAGAAACATTGACCAGTTGCCTCCTATACAAGCCCAAACCAGGGGTTGAATCTGCAATCTAGATATGTGCCCTGATTGGGAATTGAACCCACAACCTTTTGGCGTATGGGACAATGCTTCAACCAACTGAGCCACCCTTAGGGTCTTCTCTAAGATTTTTAAAGGAAACAGGACTTATATGTAATGCTAATGTTATCCAGAAAGTGTACATGTATGTAAAGAATTACAGATGCAGCGCTATTTTTAAATATTAATGATTAGAGAACAGAAAGATGTTTTTCAACTTAGAATACCAGGAAGTCTACACAGGGTGGGTGGATTTGGGCTAAAGCTTGAAAGAGATGTAAGATTTAGATATAGATGGGAATTGTGTGAGCAAAGGCATAAATGTAGAAGTGTGGACATGCTGGATGTCATTGGCAAATGATGAGTGGGTACATTTGGAACAGAACATCCAGTGGGTAATAAAGAGCAGTTGGAGTCAAGTTTGAAAAGAAAAGAAAAAATCATCACTGGAGAGCAGTATACTCAGGGAAATAAGCCAGTCAGAGAAAGATAACTATCACAAGATCTCACTCATTTGTGGAATATAATGAACATAAACTGATAAACAAAAATAGAACCAGAGTCATAGAAGCATCAAACAGAGTGTCCAACCTATGAGGGAAGGTAGGGGGTGAGGGGGTAAAAGATCAACCAAAGGACTTATATTCATGCATATAAGCATAACCAAAGGACACAGAAAGGATGCGGGTAGGGGTGAGGGCATGTACCAGGGGATGGGAGCGGCCTGGGAGAGGTCAATGGGGAAAAAATAAGAGTTATATAATACTTTAAACAGTAAAGAATTTAAATTTTTTAAAAAATCATCAAGGACTAGCTATTGAGTCCTGCCCTTTAGAAGGCAAATAGGATGCTGATATCTAGAGCTGGGCTTAGAGACCGTAAAGGCATCATTTAGAAATATGAATTAGAATGGGAAAAAGAGTAAAGCAGATACAAAGACAAAGTAGGTACTTTTTGCAAAAGATGATGCTGGGGCAATAATTAGAAGCTGAATTACTAAATTCTGTGTATGATCTGGAGCTGTGTACTTAGATAGAAAGAAAACTCCAAAATTACTATGAGCCAACCCTAGAATTCAAGGGAACTGGTACTCACAGATGAGCATACATTATCCTTCTGATGTAACATCTCCTGATATTCCATAATCACATCCTTTGATTTCTACTTTTCTCAAATTAAAAAAAAAATGGCTATTTTGTTTTTAATATTATTGCTGGTATGCTTTTAACCCAGGCCTCACTTTACAGAGCATCAGCCTCCTCACAAGTCAATCCTATAACAGAATAAGAGTAACAACAAATTTCCTTCAATTTGATAATTGAAAAAAAAACACGTTCTCAGATTGTACAATGGTATGAACTATTTCTGAATGAAATTTGCAGCAATTTTCATCAGTCTTGAAGAGCACAAGCAGCCTAAACCTGGATTTTTCTTTCTTTACTTAATTGATATATGCAACTAATAGATTGAAACTAAAAGGCTCAAAAATTATCACTAAGGATATGTTTCATAAGATGCAGTAAAAGTATCTTTTCTTTTTTCATTAAAGGTTCTAGGTGGGCCTAAGCTGTACCCTGACAACATATCCTTAGCTTATTTTTATTTGTGTGATCTAGTGCTCAATGAATACTTACAAAACAATGTGTGCTAAACAATGTTTGATGAGTAGATGAATGAGAAAGATCAGGTTTGATTTGATTACTTTATATCTCCTGTACTGTTTATTTCATTGGCTTTTAACTGCAGATTTTAATTCTCTTGTTTAGGTATATTTTTATTAAAAATTGACTCAAAATGTTTTGGGAAGAAAATGAAGCATGAATTATACATTACATATAAATGCTGATTCTCAAGGCTATTTCATTTATGGAAGGACTAAAAAAATCCAGAAATATTACTTACATAATAAGCCAACTTTATAACCTGTCCATCAGTGTTTGGAATAACCTATGGAGACTTTACCAAGGAGAAGAGTTCATCTGGATGACAGAAATCGGTACAAGTTTGTTTTTTCATTTGCTAGTCAGGTTAGTCACCTGACCTCATTTTTATGGGTTTTGATGCTACCTACAGAACTGGAGAAGAAAACCTCTATCTGAAAAATAGATATTGCTTTCAGGTGCTTGAGAGAAATCTGGTAAAGCCTGGGTATCACATTTCCCAAGAGGTAAGTTCACTAAAAACCAGGAAAGAATAGTCACAACAATACTTTTATGCTAGAATGAGATATTAGAAAAATAAAAAGAAATCTCCACAAAAAAATCTAATAGGTAAAAATGATACAATAATGATATGGGTAGAAATATATATGAAGCAGAATGCTGTGTTACTTCTGGGAAAATCTATCTGAATACCTCAGAAAAAATACGGAGATCATTTTATTGGTGAAGTAATAAAACTGGATGCAAAGGGGAGATAGAAAAGAGGGAGGTAAGATTAGGGTAATTATGAGAAGAAGGAGGGAACAAAGGTGATGGATACCATATGGAGGAGGATAATTATCGTGACTAAGATAGATTTAAAGGGAGTCCGTGCTAAATATTATGAGGACACAGGAAAAGAGACACTGGTAAGAAGTTTACTTATGTGACTAATAGAGAACAGTTAAGATCGATAAGAGAAAGAGCTGTGCGCAATACATTTACTATTCAAAAATGTCACTTTCATTTTTTCACAAAATGACTGGGGCATCTTAGCCTTTGGTAGGAGAAAAATTGACAAAATGATAATTGTCAAGCAAATCACAAAGCAGGAACTAAAAAAAGATTATTTTAAAGTCACATTTTAGAAATTAATGATTTAGAAATTAATCTCATTGCATTCCAAATGGGAAAATTATGGTATAGTCTTTCCTTAATTCAAACCCTATTGACTTATATAAAAAACTAGAGGCCCATGGCATGAAGAGATTCATGCAATAGGCCTTTCCTTTCCCTGGCTGCTGGCATGAAGAGATTCATGCAATAGGCCTTTCCTTTCCCTGGCTGTTTTCCTCTGGCACCGGGACCCAGGTTTTCACTCCAGCTGCAGCAGAGAAGCCAAGCCTCTTCAGCATTCAGTGTTTGCTCTGCCTCTGCTTTGCTCCACCTCTCCACACCTGCATATGCAAATTAACCAATCTATCTTTGTTGGGTTAATTTGCAAACTCATCTGTTGGCTGGTGGGTGTAGTGGAGTGACACCAATTTGCATGTTACTCTTTTATAGATGTAGACTAGGGGCCCGGTGCACAAAAATTTGTGCACTCGGGGAGTCCCTCAGCCTGGCCTGTGCCCTCTCGCAGTTTGGGACCCCTTGGGGGATGTCCACCTTCTGGCATGCCTGGCCAGCCTAGGTGAAGGGCTTAGGGCCATTTTCAGGCTGCCCACAGTCCCTTCAGGATTTGGGTCCCTACTGGAGTGCCTGGGCAGCCTGGGTGAAGGGTTGAGGGCCATTTTCAGGCTTCCCACAGCTCCCATTGACCCAACGTCCCAGCGAGGCTGGCTGGAATCAGGTTTCTTGGGTTTATCTATCTTCTATAATTGAAACTTTGTTACCTTGAGCAGAGGCCTAGGCAGGTAATGAAAACTCCTGTTTGCTTCAGCTCTGTGGCTTCTATAATTGAAACACTGTTGCCATGAGCAGAGGCCCAGCCGGCCTAGGCAGGCAGTTGCAACAGAAGCCTCCTGTTTGCTCTAGCTCCGTGGCTGCTGGCCTCCATCTTAGCTGGGTTAATTTGCACATAGCTGCTCTGATTGGCTGGTGGCATGGTTTGGCTGGTGGGCATGGCTTAGGTGTCTCAGAGTGATGGTTAATTTGCATATTACTCTTTTATTAGAGTAGATAGCTTAACTTGTAGTTAAGATTAAAAAATAATTAGATTGTAAATCCCTCAACTAGAATGATTATTTATTTTTATATTCCCTATTATCCTGGAAACCTTTGAAAATCCTGCATTTATAGGCAAAGATGATGCCTCTGGCTGTTTTGCCATGTGGCCACTCTTACCTCATCTGTGAAGTAGTAGGAGGTTGTATAAACTCTCACTAAAATTCCTAGAGCGTGATAGCACAAGGCTTTACTTTAAGTTTCAACGAAGGGCATAAATGAAAGTATGACATGTTCTACAAAGTTCTTATGTATTTATCTCTGTCCTGAAAAATTATGCCTGGTTTCTACTTTGTGATAGAGGAAACTAGCTCATTAATTTCTCAAATGAGAAGAGAAATGTTGGACTTGCCTGTTAACACTTTCAACATCATAGTTACAAAGACAAGCTCATCTTGACCTTTGGAAGCAGTGACCAGATCATTGCTAAAACTTTGACCTTTTTAACCACTCTTCCTAAAATGGCAGAGTAATGAGGGGTGGTGTCCACTAGAAATACTTTTTATACAAGATCACTAGTAGGAGCTGGATACCAGTGAAGGCAATATTATTATTACCCAGTATTATTTTAGTAGAAATTAAAAGATAATTGATGAAAAAATGCTTTAGATCTTATAACAGTGGGGAACTGTAACCCACCCCCCCATTCTTTTGACATTGTTTTTGTAAATGCTGACTCTGACTAATATGTAATTTGTAAACACCATCCTAAATAATCCTATATAATAAAAGCCTAATATGATAAGTGTCGGGTCATCTGGTGACCATTCAACTGTTCAACCAATCAAAGAGTAATCCTATCTAATAAAGAGGGAATATGCTAATTGACTGCCCCTCCCTCGAAGATGATGGTGCCCACAGCCAATAAGGAAGGAATATGCTAATTGACTGCCAAATATGG
>PVJC01044887.1:0-13918 GCA_004026665.1 Murina feae | reverse complement strand
CCACCCCGGGTGATTGGGAAGGCTGAATCATTGGGCCCTATAGGACACCTAGCCCAGAAAGCCACTCTATCAACGCAGGGAAGCAGTCAAAATGCAGACACAAAGAAACAGGTCACAAATGACAGAAATGGAGGAAAGCAAACTACTGGATATAGAGTTCAGAACTACGCTTTTAAGGTTTTTCAAGAATTTTCTAGAAGCCGCCGATAAACTTAGTAATATTATACAGAGATCCATCACCAGACTAGAGGTTTGCAATAATCAAGTCAAAGATTTGAAACATGAAAAAGCAAAAAGCACCCAACTGGAAGAGAAAAAATAAAAAAAGAATCCAGAAGTGTGAAGATAATGTAAGGAGCATCTGGGACAACTTTAAGCATACCAACATCAGAATTATAAGGGTGCCAAAAGAAGGGAGAGAGCAAGAGATTAAAAACCTATTTGAAGAAATAATGACAGAAAACTTTCCCTACCTGGTGAAAGAAATAGATTTACAAGTCCAGAAGCACAGAGAATCTCAAACAAAAGGAATCCAAAGAGGACCACACCAAGACACATCAGAATTTAAGTGCCAAGGGCAAAAGACAAAGAGAGAATATTAAAAGCAGCAAGGGAAAAGCAGTTAGTTACCTAAAGGGAGCATCCATATGACTGTCAACTGATTTCTCAACAGAAACCATGCAGGCCAGAAGGGAGTAGCAAGAAATATTCAAAGTGATGAATAGCAAGAACCTACAACCAAGATTACTCTACCCAGCAAGGCTATCATGTAAAATTGATGGTCAGATAAAGAGCTTCACAGACAAGAAAAAGCTAAAGGAATTTATCACCACCAAACCAGGATTATTTGAAATGCTGAAGGGCATTCTTTAAGAAGAGGAGGAAGAAGAAAAAGGTAAAAATAAAAAGTATGAACAACAAAGTGACAACAAATACATATCTATCAACAAGTGAATATAACAACTCAATAGAAATATCTGATGAACAGAATAAACTGGTGAATAGAAGTAAGGGCATAGAAAGGGAATGGACTGACAATTCTCAGGGGGAAGGGGGTGTGAGGGGTATGGGAAGAGACTGGACAAAAATCTTACATCTATGGATGAAGACAGTGGGGGGGTAAGGGGACGGGGTGAGGGGGGAACCAGGTGGAGGGGAGCTATGGGGGTTAAAAAAAAAGGAACATCTGTAATAATCTGAACAATAAATATTTAATTAAAAAAATAAAACAAAAATAAAGTGGTACACCATTAACGGGGGGGGGGTATTTTTTTTTCTTTTTTTTATTATTATTACTTAAAATATTACAAAGAGTAATCGGGACTTTTTTAAAACACCGCAGGACGCAGGACAAATTGTTAAAAATCGGGACTGTCCCGCCAAAAGCGGGACGTCTGGTCACCTTAAGTTAGGGGGCGTGCAAGAGGCAGCCAATCAGTGATCCTCTCTCATCATTGATGTTTCTATCTCTCATTCCCTCACCTTTCCTCTTTGAAATCAATAAAAACATTTTATAAAAAAGCTTACATGCAAATGGACCAAACAGTGGAACAACTGGTCACTATGACACACATTGACCACCAGGGGGCAGACGCTCAATGCAGGAGCTCCCCCCTGGTAGTCAGTGCACTCTCACAGAGGAGCACTGCTCAGCCAGAAGCTGGGCTCACTGCTAGCAAGCGCAGCGGCTGTGGTGGGAGTCTCTCCCGCCTCCGCCTCCGTCTCCGCAGCAGCGCTAAGGACTCCTCGGGGGATGTCCACCTGCTGGCAGTTGAACATCCCGAGGGTCCCGGACTGTAAGAGGGCACATGCTGGGCCAAGGGACCCTCCCAGTGCACGAATGTCATGCACTGGGCCTCTAGTATAAATATAAATGTATACGCACACATATACATATACAATTCCCAGCTGTTTATGGAAAAGGCCTGAGAACAGTGATACCCAATTATGATGAACACAACTAGTGGCCAGATTTTGGCTCTAAAGCACATTCCGTGTGTGAAAAGAAACTGGATTCCTTGGAACACAGCTGACTCCAGAGCCGGGGCAAGGAATCTATGAGGTGAGTCTGCAACACCTGACAAGTGGAGCTCAAAGCATGTGGAGACGGGCTCGAGCACACAGAGGCCTGACGGGGCTCTCGCTGGCCAACTCTGAATCCACCTGAGTATCAAAATACACAATAACAATGAAGAGTTCTTATCACTCATTGAACAAAGTAAGAATCTGTGAACCCATCTGACATGAATGGATTCCTACAGCAGAACCACAAAGAATAAATTTAGGGGGAAAATAACAATTAGAAAAATCATCATTTGATACCCATCTTAGTCACAATTAAATCAGGCAAGAAGCATCAAGAAACACTAGAGCCAACTGGTGCCCACTGACAGGAACCTGACATTTACATAATCTCACAGGCTCTCCCTACGAACTGACGCCGACAAAAGGGAAAGGGTGCCTCACAGTGCAGGGAACTGGCGGGCACTGAGTGATCGAGGGACCATCGCTAGGATGGGGAGGAATTAAAATAGAACACTGCCTTCTAAGGACACAAGAATACAGCGTCACTTCTGTGATGCTGCTGCCAAAACGTACAGCCTGACCCCAACGTTGAAGCACCCAACAGCGTAGAACAGTTGAGGCTGCTCTGCACCATCACTGGTAAGGCATCTCAGAAGGCATCGAGGTCCGAAAAGTAAACACAGGAGCTGAGCCAGAGTAACAGAGACTCGGGTCCAATAACCACACACAATGCAAGCTCGAGGGGGAGAATTCTTCAATGAAAGGCATTACTGGGAGACCTGGCAAAACAGGAATGGCACCTGACAATTAGAAGGCCGCGACTGACATGTCCACACTGATCTCTGGACTTAATAGTTACGCTCTTCTCACACAGAAGAAATGTCCTTGTTTTTTAATAAAAATCCACCAGAGTGCTCAGGGGTAATGGAGCATCTTACATTAAAACAAATCCAGAAAAAGACCCTTCTGAGTTACGCTTACAACTTCTCTGGAAGTCTGAAATTATTTCAGAATATAAATAAATTGCGGAGGTTCTTACCCTTCCATTCCCTATTGGAATTTTGATATAAGCTTATCGGACAATTAAATCTTAAAACACCTTTCATTCATCTGTTATTCATTCAACTAATATTGAGTGCTCTGCTCCGTGACAGGCCTGAGAACAATGAAACGCAGTATGACGAACACAACTCCTGCCCAGATGTGGCTTCTAAACATCATTCCCTTCCTCAAAACGAACCGGCTTCCTTGGAACACACTAATCCCAGAGCCAGGGCAGAGATTCTAGGAAGACAAACCCACAACATCTTAGGAGGTGGAGCTCACAGCTACCTGAATAACGACAGGCAGCAGTGTTTAGGGCCAAGGAACATGGCAGGGAAAGGGAAGAAAATCCGCTGCTCTCCAGAGCTCCCACATTGGTGGAGGAGCAGTGAGCAGTGGGAGAATGTCAGACGCAGACCGGAAGGAGGGAGCACAGCGTTGGGGGACTCGGTTTTGGATAAAGTATCCCAGGACAGCATCATGGAGAAAGGGCTCCTGGCTTGCTCCTCTGAGCACTGGGCAGACACAAGATAAAACCCTTCTGGGAAGACAACATCATTTAAGGCTTCAGACTCCTACGAATCATCTTCAAACGCCATGTCTACCATACAAAGTCATTTTTCCCATGACCCCTGGGTTCTGATTGGCACATCTGCCTCCTCACTGCAATGTATGTCTAATCCAAAAATCAATACGCAGGATGCTCCTGCAGTCACTTGCAGACACACGCAGAGCTGCCAAGAAGATGCATCGCCCGCCGCCCACGTCCCCAGGCGAAGTGCGGCCGGGCCACTCTGCCCTCCAGCTTCAGCTTCCCTGTTGGAAACACCAGCGTCCTTTCCACAGGACACCTAACCCACTGTCTTTCACACTTTTGTGTTTTTTGTTAGTGACTCTGCTGTTCAAAACGGCCCAAGTGCTGTCTAGTGCACTCAGGCATGAGTTACAGCGTGGTTGGCTGTGAATTCGATGTTAGTAAAGCAGTAATACATATGTAATAAAGTATCTTTAAGCAGAAAAAACACACGGAAAAGGCCATGTGTCAATCAGGTGATGAAAGTGCTGAAGCCTCCAGGAACCTAATCCGTCTTTTCCACAGAAGCAGTGATTCAGGATTTGTAGCCACTTTCTATAACCTAGCTACTGTGAACAATGAGAAACAGCAATATTTATTTATTTACTTGTTTTTTAATCTCCACCTGAGAATATTTTTTCCAATGATTTCTCTTTTTGAGAGAGAGAGTGGAAGGGAGAGGGAGAGACAGAGACACATTGATTGGTTGTCTCCTGCATGAGCCCCAACCAGGGACCAGGCCTGGGAAAAGCCTGCAATCAAGGTACATGTCCTTGACCGAAATTGAACCCAGGTCCGCACAGTCCACACAGGGAAGACCTGGAATCCTAGGAGGTCAGAGAGAGAGGCTGGGCTAAGAGCAGGGCTAGCAGAAGAGTGAATGGCTAGGAGTTTTCTGGAAGAACTTTACCTATATAATTCGAGATAGCCTGGGAATACTGAGCCAGGATAAATAAGAAGAAATCCATACCCGGGTACAAAACAAAATGAAAAATCTTAAAACTGCCAGAATAAAAAGAGATTACATCCTAAGGCCCGACAGTTACAATACCAACGAACATGCCAACAGTAACAGTGGGAGCTAAAAAACAGAGGGAACGCTTTCTTCAGTGAGTAAAAAAGAGAAACGCCAACCTAGAACTCCCTACTCAGTAAAAAGATCCTCCAAGAAGGTAGGCAGAAATACATTTTTACACGAATGAAAGTGAAAAGATACTGACCGATGAATGGATAAATAAATGCGGTTTAGATATACAAAAGAATGGTGTTCGGCCTTAAAAGGAAATCCTGACACGTTGTATTATCAAGTTGGATTACAACATGGGGGAACCTCTAGGACAATGCGCTAAGGGAAATAAGCAGTCACAAAAGGCAACTACTGGATGATCGCACTTCTGTGAGGTTCAAGAGCAGTCGAGTCAGAGACAGAGAAAGAGAGAGAGAGAGAGAGAGAGAAGAATGGTGGTGGCCAGGAGCTGGGGAGTAGGTGGGGAGTTACTGTTTAATGAGCAGAGTTTCCATTTTGCAAGACGAAAGGAGTTTTGGACACGGATGTTGAACAACAATGGGAATGCACTGAATGTCACGGAACTGTACACTTAATGTGGCTAGAATGGTAACTTTCATGTGATGTCTATTTTGCCATTAAAAAAAAAAGTTTACCACCAGCTGACTGTACTGAAGGAAGTTCTACAGGAATAGTCTTTACGCCAGCTAGCCCCTCTTTCTGGAACAGCAGTCCTCCACACATGCCTAGCATTAACTCACATTCTTCGGGCCATCCTATATAATAAAAGCCTAATATGCTAAGTGTCCAGTCGTCCGTTCAACCAATCAAAGCGTAATATGTTAATGATATGCTAAGGTCGCTCAAACACTTGCCATGATGTGCACTGACCACCAGGGGGCAGATGCTCTGACCAGGTTAGCTTGCTTCAGAGGTCAGGCCAATCAGGACTGAGTGAGATGGGCCGGACATGCCCTGGAGCCCTCCTGTGGTCCCTCCATGGCGGGCCAACCTCCCGCATCTCTCCCTGGCCTCAACTGTGCACTGGTGGGATCCCTCTGCCTGGCCTTTGCCCTACTGCAATCTGGGCTGAGGGATCTACACCTCCTCTCCTCCCCACCCAGCCCCAAGTGCACGAATTCATTAACCGGGCCTCTAGTCCTATATAAAATCTCAATCCACCCCACCCCACTCCACCCCAATCAACCTTGACATTTCATAGCCTAGTCCCTGGACTTGATTTTTCTCTATTGTCTAATATATGCTTTAAGTATTCATCTTCTTTATTTGCTACCTCCCTGACTTCTATAGAAGCTCCACTGTAAGTACTAAATGTTTCTTGACTGAATGGATAAATGAATGGATGGGCGGAGACCAGCTGACTGAGCCCAGACTCCGCTCCCGTTCAGGTAAGCCCTTTTACTTCACCCTGGCTCGAAGTACTCACTAAACTACACATATTAAGTTTAAAGCTTAGGAGTTGATAGAACGTCTCTTCTGGCTCCTGAGCCAGGCAAGGAACAGCAGCTGAGAAAGCTTTCTCACATCCCTGGGATCATCGGTAATCCGCTGCAGCATCAATATCCACCAATGAAGGGCCTGTCCACAGTCCCCGAAATGTCTGGTCCCAAATAAGACAATAGCCATCCCCACAACTATGACCAGAGAGCGGATGGTCTTTGCCTCATCCTGAACCATTTCCTATGCTAAATGGCATCTAATGCCAAGCGCATCGCACCATTTCTGATACAGTGAGGACTAATAGTTAGTTAGGACTACAGGCCACAGTCGTCGTTTTCTTAAGGGAAATAATATTTCCACGTATTTTAAGAAACAGGTATTTTATGTCTAACCCCAAATGCACAGAATTTTGATTCCTTTATTCTAGAATCTTTCTTCTTGCCTGAACTACTTTTTACAAAATTTTTTTCCTTCTTTATTGATTATCCCCCCCTCCATTGTCCCCCCCCCACCCCCCATCCCCACTCATACCCTCACCTCCCTGGTGACTGTGTTGGCTGAACTATTGATATTAATTCAAATCAAATCAGTATCTCATAAGAAGTGATGATGCTAGGACAATTTCTAAAAATCGAAATAACAGATTTTTGTCAGTATACCTGGTAACTGTAAACGAATAAATCATCTACAGTTCCCCCCAAATTTCCAAAAAAGTAAGTTTAATATCTTCACAGTAACTCTAAGTTTCTGAGAAGCTCTGGCATGTATTTAGGGACTAAATTATGTAAAATGGATAGATTTAAATGTGCTTATTAAAATTGTTCCTCTCATTCTTAGAGGCAAAACATAATCGTTTCTTCTCAGGCTTAGAAGGCTGATCATCTGTTGTTGAAATTGTCCTTGTCAACAGAAAATGCTAAAATAACATCATAAACAATGAATTTACCATATACTTTTTAATTGCCAGCTTTGAGACTGCCTAGCGATGACTTGATCCAGCTAACATGGCATTTTACGGGAGCAGGGCATTCAGGGAGAAAAGGGAATGTCAGGCTTCTCTCTTCTAGGGGACTTACGAATCATCGATGATCCACTCCCCACAGATGGGTATGAAGCATCCACATAAGTGTTTCCATGTGACAGAGCCCATCATGCTCCCAAATGGACTGCTTTCCACGCTGTTAACAAGACTCTGGACGCCCCTTCTCTCAGACCCTTCTTTCAATCAGAAGCCCCTTCAAGACTTACCGTGTAGTTACAGAAAACAGGTAAGACCTGGGAAGGGCTGTAACGCGATGAAAACGACGCATGGCAAGGTAAAGACTGCTGACGCTGTATTTAAAACGTGACTCTTCTAATCTTCCCAAAGCATTTGCTCACCGTTCCAGAAACATCTCTAGGATGAACCAAGCGTTCGGGATTGGGGCCAACGATTTAGAGTGAATCTTAATGTTGACTTATGGATCTGATATCTACGTTTACTAAGATTTATCCAAACAGAAAATATTTTAACCACTTATAAAGCAAAAGAAATAGGCTATTTCTAAGTGTAATTACTCAACTATGAAATCAAATCAAATTTCCCTATTTGATTAAAAATTACCATCTTTCCAATCTTCATTAAATATTGCCCAGTAGCTACACAGAAGTGCATAGAGTTATTACTTTAATAAAGAAAATTGATATAACTTAAAGTTTATTTTGTTATTGTTGATAATGAATAAAACGAACCAGTTCGTTTCTAAATCATCATTTCATATGAAACAGCCACATGTTTTAAAAAATGAATAGCGTACCCGCCAGGATTTTGTTTCTGGAAATTCTAATCACTATTAACAATCTAACCAATTAAGTTATTTAAAGTTGACAGCTCCAGAACAAACCCTTCAAGCCATCTTTCAAACCGGTAAGCCACCTTTCAGGGAATCCTGCTATCCTGTGTGTTCACAGATAATTAGGTATCAATTTCAAATTTTACAAATCTGATTAAATGAATGAGTAGTGTTTTACTGTGAACCACTTGAAATTCACCTTTCTGTTTCACTAATAGCTTGAGTTCAAAGCCCACATGGAACAAAATACTCCAGCAGCCCCCTCATGGATATCTGTATTTGTCGTCATTGGCTAAAAGCATGTCAACTGACAAGGAAAATTGCGCAATAAATTTAGACGAGGAAGAATTCATAGAACAGGTGTCATACCAGAATCCTTCGGAGGATACTCAAGTTTAACTGAAAACAATTATGGTAATATCAAAAAAAGTTTAGTAAATCAATTTGAGAGATTTCTAGACATGTTTGACCCTCTAACTAGTGTAAGCAAAATTTTAAAGTAAGTGTATTAAAAAATATAGTAATATTCGGGATAGTGTCCAGAGTAGAAACCAAAGAAATGCTATAGTTATCTCCTTAATAATTCCAGAATTTATACATCATCTTTCCTTTGAGGTCTAAAATTATATTCCCTTTCAGCATATTTCATTTTATTTATTTTTTAATATTTTTTATTGATTTCAGAGAGGAAGGGAGAGGGAGGGAGAGACAGAAACATCAATGATGAGAGAGAATCATTGATCGACTGCCTCCCGCAGGCCTCCTACTGGGGTTCGAGCCCACAACCGGGGCATGTGCCTCGACTAGGAATCCAACCGTGACCTCCTGGTTCATAGGTCAACGCTCAACCACCGAGCCATACCTGCTGGGCTCAGTTTATTTTATTTTAAACATGAATGTTGCTGCTTTAATATCAGAAGACCTGCAAAGCAGAGCTTCCCTGCCCTTTCCACTCATCAATCCACCTGGCAGGATGCTGAGACTGGGAGCAGGTCACGTGACCCTCACCACCCCCTGGAGCACGCACCTCCTGTTCTGTCCTGACTCTCATTTATTTCATGGGGCATTTTTGAATGACAGTTGGGAAATGTTAGACTTATACACCAGATTATCATCATAGGAACTGAGCTAAAATTCAACTTCAAAAAAATGAAAACTGTAACTCACTACTTAACTGCTTCTATTTGTAAAATCTTTAACTCAACATTTCCTCTGTGAAGATGTTAGATACTATTTTAATAAACAATGGCTAATTCTCCTTTTAATCTGTTGTCATAATCAAGCAATATTCAGAAAGCAAGAATGGAAGGAAGGAAATTAGGCAAAACGCAAACAGTGAATCTTTATAAGGGGAAAATACAGCTAAACTTTTAAAATACGCACCTATCTGTGCTGTAAAACAAAGATGGCCACTTAACTTTTTTTTTTTGGTCTCTCAGTCTAGGATAATCGGAGTTGAACAATGTGTATATAACGTATACTTCCATAATTGGATTTACTTAGTCATACAAGCATAATACGTGCATATGCTAAGGGGAAACTGATTGGCTAAAGTTTTTTGTTTTTTTTTTCTAATTGATTTCAGGGAGGAAGGGAGAGGGAGAGAAAGATAGAATCATTGATGATGATGAGAGAATCATTGATCGGCTGCCTCCTGCACGCCCCACACTGGGGATCAAGCCCGCAACCTGGGCGTGTGCCCTGACCAGGGATTGAACCGTGATCTTCTGGTTCATGGGTCGACGCTCAACCACTGAGCCACACCAGCCGGGCATTGGCTATAGTTTGAAGAAAACTTTTTATTAAAATGTGTGCCATTTAGACTAAAATTACAAATTCATGGTAATGTTTTAAATATAAATCATGAACTCCTGACTACTCGCCTCTAGAAAATAAGATTAGTTTTAAAAAATTCAGTAAGAGGGGAAATGAAAGAAAAATACCAAAAAAGTCTGTATTTAAAGGGCTGCTCAGTCATTAGAAAGGTGCTCCATAACTACCATATGTTACTCAAATATGTTATCACACCTACAATTTCATCATATGTCTCCCAAGAAATTAATTAGCTCTAACTTTTTCAACTTTGACAAAAATGCCTACATCAGTCAGATTACTTGCTGTTGCAAACATTTCAAAATCAGAGCTTTCTTCAGCTTACATTTAACCTTTTAATTACTCTTAATCATTTAGCAACATTTAGAACGGCAGCCATTAGACAATGTCTAATTCTAGAATTTTGAATAATGTAAAGTCATTTACACATACATTTACTTTGGTGCACATTTGCTCGGTCATTTTATAAAACAGAATTGATCTAAGGTCTAAAACCATCTACTAATATCATTTCACAGCTGCATTTAGGTTAACGAAGGGAATTCCTAAAATGTTCATGTTCTTTAAAAATCGAAAGAGCCATAAGAAGTTGCGATTATGTGACTTACAGTAATAAATTATAAAACTTACATAAATTACAAAAAAGAAACCTAAAGGCATGTGAATTTTAAAAGGATTTTACAAGCTGCCAGCAGTAAAAAGAAACAGAAGTGACTAAGAAGAAAATTTTCGTAAATATTCTCTTTACCAAACTTTTTCGAACGGGGAAATGCCTATTCCTGCTTGATTCTGAGTTACCGGCCGAGGCTATCCTCAACCAGGCAAACAGCTTCTCTCCTCACTGTTTTACTTCAACTACTCGGGTAAGACCACCAATGACATCCTAAGTGTTCATTCAACAAACGTTTACAGAACAGACCTGAAAAACTCCTGTTCTCACGGAGCTTAACATTCAAACGGGAAGGAAGGAAAAAAATAAACAGAATAAATACATAAATTGTACACTGTTTTAGTAGTAAGTGCTCATGCTTCCTGATTCCACTGTCAACCAAACCAGAATCAAAGCACAGACATCAAAAATGTGCACGGGCTTCAGTAAAGCATGGAGGGTGCCGCTGACTTCTTTCCGTCAGCTCAGCTGCTGGGTAATCTCTCTCTGGTGAGGAATTAGGTTCTAATTCCAAAGTTACCCCTTCGGTTGCAGTAAATGTTCGAGTTACTCGGAGTGCGGGCGGCCACGGGACAGCCAAGAGCACCCTCTGGGAGCTACCGACTTCCTTGCTGCACAGCCCGGGGCTTTGCCAGCGGATAAGGACAACGGCAACTGCAAGCGATACGGTTTTTGAAAATCCCCTCAGAGGTATCAACTGTCCTCGGGGAAGCTTTCCTTGACCTTCTCAAGGACACTGAAGCTCCTCATCCTCTTTATTTCTAAACTCCCTAAAAAGCAGGAGTGATGTTCTTACTCACCTGTGTATCCCCAGAGCCCATCTTAGATCTGGCACAGGAGTCTGACGGACCTTTTCATGAATAAAAGTCCCATTTTAGAAAGATGAGTCTGATAAACAGTAGAGCAGGGATCTAAGGTTTGTAACGACTGTGACACGATTTATTTTACGTAGACATGCACTGCTCTCAACTGGGAGGTGGTAGGGTACCCATTCATATGCAATACATATTTATTAAGGTCCCACCATGTGTAAGGTCCTATTAATGTACACAAAAATGTTCGAGACTGACACGGTCCTTACGACCACAGAGGATACATTCCAGGGGGGGAAACCATAAAGTGATATAATAATTTTAGGCTGCAATCGTTCCGTGACGGAAATTTAGGGAACACTGATAGAGACTCTTGCTTTCACTAGATTCTCAAAGGGTTTTGTTACTTTACATAAGATGTATTGCCAGGGAAAGACCAAACTTTTAAGTAGAAATGGCAGGAATGCAGGGGAAGAGGTTAGGAGTTCGACTCAATGAACGTTTGGTGAGTATTATTACCATGTCTCATGCATTATGCTGCAACCATGAATAGAATCCAATCTTCGTGGCTGAAGAGCTTGATTTGAAATGAGGGAGAGACATGTAAACAGATCGTCTTGACTGCGGAGAACACTCGGGGGTTTATGGAGTCAGAGAAGAGAACTTAGCTGACCTAAGAGTAGTCAGGAAGTTTCTACTCTAAAGGGAAAAAAATGCCCAGACTAGGCAATAATAAAAACGCAAGAATGGCATGTACCTCGGAGACTGGAGGAAGAGAAGACAGGAATATTCCAGCCTGGTGATCTGTTAGCAGACGAAGCTGAACAGGAGTCAGCTTCTGGGTCAGATGCTAACTTGATATTTAAGTGTTTCAGGAACTAACTCTTTTCCAAGGCAGCAGCACCACTGTGCAGTCCCAACAGCATGTATGAGGGTCCCAAAGTCTTCCTAGCCTCACCAACACTTTTTAAATACATTTTTAAACTGATTTTTTACAGAGAGGAAGGGAGAGGGATAGAGAGTCAGATCATCAATGAGAGACAAACATCGATCAGCTGCCTCCTGCACACTGGGGATGTGCCCACAACCAAGGTACATACCCTTGACCGGAATCTAACCCAGGACCCTTCAGTCCATAGGCCAACGCTCTATCCACTGAGCCAAACCAGTTAGGGCAACACTTTTTTCTTTTAAATATGCTTTTAGGGTGGCACGGCTGGGGAGAGGTCAATGGGGGGAAAAGGAGACATATGTTAATACTTTAAACAATAAAGAATTTAAATTTATACATATACATATATACATATATACATACATGTATATGCTTTTATTGATTTGAGAAAGTAAGGGAGAAGGAGAGAGAGAAACATCAATGGGATGTCTCCTGCACGCCTCTATCTCGCAATCCGGGACCCCTCAGGAGATGTCGGGGAGCCAGTTTCAGCCTGATCCCCGAAGGCCAGGCCCAGGGCCCCCGCAGGTGCACGAATCTGTGCACCAGGCCTCTAGGATGCATATAAGATCTTTGGTCGCCCTGAACAGTGTGGTTCAGTGGCTAGAGCGTCGGCCTGCAGACTGAAGGGTCCCAGGTTCAATTCCGGTCAAGGGCATGTACCTGGGTTGTGGGCACATCCCCAGTGGGAGTGTGCAGGAGGCAGCTGATCAATGCTTCTCTTTCATCAATGTTTCTGGCTCTTTATCCCTCTCCCTTCCTCTCTGTAAAAAAAAAAAAAATCAATAAAATATATTTAAAAAAAAAAAAAAATATATATATATATCTTTGGTTAATCTCTTCCACCCAACCCCCCTTCCCTCTGAGATTCATCGGTTGGCTGGTCGCTTAGACTTTTATATATATAGATATATGGTTTGCAAATATTTCCTCCCATTCCGTGATCTTCTTTTCACTTCCTTAATAGTTTTCTCTGATACATCAAAGTTTTTTTTTTAATTTTTATGAAGCCCAATTTATCAATTTTCCATTGGCTGCTTGTGCTTTTGATGTCACAGCTAAAACACCATTCCAAGGTCACAAAGAATTACCCATTTTCTTTACAAGTTTTAAACTTTTAGCTCTTACATTTAGATCTCTGATTCACTGAGCTATTTTTTATACTCAGTGAATATAGGGGTCCAATTTAATTATTTTGCATATAGGACCCCAGTTGTCCCAGCATCACTGGCTAAAGACTATTCTCCTCCATTAAACAGTCTTGCCATCCTTATTGAAAATCAATTGACCAGAGATGTACAGGCTTATTTCTGGATTTATTTCTCTTTCATTGATCTCTATGCCCATCATCCAAAGCCTCTTTGTGCCTGCATGCAGCACAGGGTCTGCAATGTGGGAAGGACCCAATAAAGATTTGGTAGTTGAAGAAATGCCCCTGTCAGGATTAAAATGATGAGGTTTTTGAGTTGAGCAACGCCTTAGCGATCATTATCCTATCCCATTATTTAAAATACAGGAAACGGAGACCTCACAGAGATTAAGTGATGAGGCCAAATGCACTGAACAAAATGCTCGGAGGCCGAGGGGAGCCAGAATTCAGCTCCCCTAACGTCTGACCCAGGCCGCCTCCCTAACACCACCCACACTGCCAACCTGTGTGTCACACTGAACACATCTGTTCGAAAGTGTCATCCATAAGAAACCTCATT
>PVJC01044886.1:0-13878 GCA_004026665.1 Murina feae | reverse complement strand
TGAATAGTTGAGGTAGCCCATTTTACTACACAAACATACCATTAAGTATTCCAAGGGCTTTGAACAGGAGCAGGAGTTAGTGTGTGTGAGCCACAGTGTCAGGAAGCCTGTCATTAAAATGGATGAGTAAGCCCAGCTGGTGTATCTCAGGTGGTTGAGCATCATCCCATGAAACAGGAGGTCACAGTTTAATTCCTGCTCAGGGCATGTGCCTGGGTTGTGGGCTCCATTTCCAGGACGGGACATGCAGGAGGCAGGCAGTCCATGATAGAAACATCATTGATCTTTCTATCTCTGTCCCTCTCCCTTCTTCTCTCTGACATCAATAAAAACATTTTTAAATGGGTGACAAAAGCCAAGTCCTAAATTAATAACCATCCTTATTTAATGATTTCACACATTGAAATTGAAAGCTGGTCTAATGCATCAGCTCTTGGAGCAATACAGACTTCTCCTTACGTACTAAGTGAAGCACTGACACAAGGGTGCTCTTGAATTAACTAAATGGAGTCTTAGCCTCAATCATTCACCAAGTCCTGATTTTGGTTGTGCCATGAGTATTGTTTATATCTCTCCTGGGCTGGACAGGATTCTGATTTTCCAAGTACATTTAGCCAAAGTAGCGTCTTGTGTTGTTATTCAATTGATTTATTTGTTGTTTTGTGTTGTTTTCTTTTTTTCTTCTTCTCTCGGGTAACCTGGGGATGACACTTTAGCCACTTGGCGCACAAAGAACAAAGGAAAGAACAGAGGCAAGTGTCCAGCGGCCCACCCAGCTGTGTTGAAACGCTTTCAGTCCTCATCTTCCTTGAACATCCCACCCCCTTCTAAATAGGCTCCCTTTTCCAGACACTGGAGATTCCCGTCCCTTTACCAGTTCCTCCACCAAATACCCTCCCTCACTTATGAACAACAAAGAAACAGACCCCCCGAAAAAATACCAAAACCATCAAGAAGAAATCATAGAAGACCATCGATGATCCGTACTGAAACGCCAGAGGACCCATAATGGCCCCTCCTCCTGACCACAAAGGAGCTCCCCAATCTTCAAACTACCAAAGTGCCTTCTGAAGACAACGGCCTCCTCTCCTGTCTGCCTGCGGTGCCCGGAGCGGCTGCAGAAAGAAGAAAGGAGTTCCTGTGCTGCTTCCATTTGCTCCCATAGTGACAATGCTGCGCCAGCCCTAAGGGTCATAGCCCCATATGTGAACTCCTGTCTGTACCTCCAGCCACTGGTATCTTTTGAACAAATCCACTTTGGCCTGGGGATGCTCACAATACAATGACAAACCGGCTTCCCAGAGGCAGCCACTATGTGAGTGCCCCTTAGAACAGGTGTTAGCTACTTGACCTCCATTATAGCAAGTGTGCGTGTGCAGGTGAGCAGATACACACATACATGCACTCTCTCAGGCCTGGGCCTTCGTGGTCTAGAAACAACTAACTCTCCCAGAAGTCTGGTGGTCCCAGGAAAAGCCCAGACTAGCCAAACCACAAAGACCTGGAGGCCTTGTGTGGACCTTAGAGTGAGGCTCCCTGTTAACCCTGAATGTTTTCAAGCCAGTCCTGGGCTCCACTATGGTCTTCCAGGTAGATGGCCTCAGGATTTACCTCTCTCCAACTGGCTCCTGGGGCCACTTTTTTATAAACACTGGTCTGCCCGGCCTGGGTAATGGGGCATTGTAAAGCCTTGCTCACTCCCTCCCAGAAAGTGTCCACAGTGTGCAGAGGGGAATATGTGCAAAAGGCAAGTGCAGCCTGATTTGGAAAGTGTCTGCATTGCCCCAGTGACCCCCATCGAGGATGACACTATGATTTATTATTTCTGAGTGACTTCCAAGGATAGGAACCCAATTTAATATATTACCTACATGTGTTCACACTCGTGAAGTATATGTGCTTTGAGGTGTCTCCACAAATGTAAATACATTTTAACAGCTGATAACTCAATTTTCACTCCATTTCAGAATTAGTGGATTTGATGTAATGGGTGAAGTCAGACTAAACTTTGAACAAAGAAGGTGTATCCTCTGGACGTTCTTTTGGGGACACACAAAGGATGAGGTGTCTGGTACAGAATGGGCCACAGTCCAGGCATCGAGGCCGCTATGGACAAAGGATTCGCACAAACAGAACACAGCGGTTCTCAGTGTTTGCAATTCCATTGCTTCCTCAGCACCTGGACCAGAACTAAAGCGAGTGATGGAGGTGCAAACAAGAATCATTCCTTTGGTTTGCTGTTTGTACGTATCTCTTTCCATAGCTGCCCTGGATTCCTCAACCGTTGTCTGTTGTCTACTGTCAACTTTATCTTTTATGTGTCCCCATAAAAAGCCTAGTGGATAAATTTTCTTCATACAAGCTTAGTCTGGTTTCACCCATTTCCTTGAATCAGTTAAACCTGAAAAGGGGTGAAAATTCAGTGAGTTATCAGCTCTTAAAGTGTGTGCACATTTTTTGGGAACTCTACTTTCTGTTCCATCGGGAGTCATTCTCTTCCACCTGAGTCTCACCTGTGTGTACATTTAGGGGTGGACGGGCGCTCTATATTTACATTCAAAAGGCAGTCATTCTTGTCCTTCGGGAGTTGATATATTATTTATTTTCACTGTGTGCACATTTCTTGGACCACCCTATATTTACATTCCATAGGGGCTCATTCATTTTTATCAGGAGTCTGACCTCTCTGTATCTTTCTTGGGGACACTCCATGTTTATATTCCAAAGGGAGTCATTCAGGTTTTTCAGCAGTCTGACCTCTGTATACCTTTCTTGGGGACACTCCATGTTTATATTCCAAAGGGAGTCATTCATGTTTGTCAGCAGTCTGACCTCTGTATACCTTTCTTGGGGACACTTGATGTTTATATTCCAAAGGGAGTCATTCATGTTTATCGGGAGTCTGATCTCAGTATACCATTCTTAGGGGACACTCCATGTTTATGTTCCAAAGGGAATCATTCATCTTTATGGGGAGTCTGACCTCTGTGTACCTTTCTTGGGGGACACTCTATGAATGTTCTATAGGGGGTCATTTGTTTGCATCAGGAGACTCACCTGCTGCTGTATGTATTCTGCCGGGTTCCGGACACATTTTGTATCCTCTTTCTTACCAAAGGTGCTCATTGTGGGATATACTAAACCTGGTGATTTGGGTTCTATAAAGATTTTTTTCCGTGTGAGCTAATGTACTGATAGAGAAATGTTAACGTGGTCAATATTTGGAGCGCTTTGCGTTCTGTATCAAATAGCCATTGATTCTGAAACACAGGATGGGTTTGTAATAAAATGAGATGTTGTAGAATTGAGTCCTAGTTTGCCTCACTGCTCATCACTGGCAGCACTGTCGGAACATTGGGTCTCCAGACATCCTGCTCAGCCCCCCAGTCTCCTCAGCCCCTGGAATCCACCAGCTCCCTTTGCCAGGAGGTCAGAGCATGGGAAAGCCAGGTTTCCTGTTTACCACGCAACAGCATTTATATTACGCTCCTCTTAGTGGAATCCCATTTTTACATGGGATTTCTTTCATAATAGGAGGTCCACTTAAAGTGATCCATTGGACTTTACCGGGGCCACTCAACCAGGAAGTGTCAGAAGAAGGAGGGAGGGAGGAAGGCAGATAGAGTTCCCCTCCTGACCTACTCTAATGGTGTTCTGTCCAGCTGCTTCCTACATGTCCCCTTCCTTCCTCACCAAACTTCTCCTGTAACATGCCTATTCTGGCCTCCTGCTGAAAGATCCCGTCTAGGACCCTCTGCCACTGGAGACGACGGCGACCCCAATCACCCACAAGAGGCGAATCTTGCTGCAAATAGCATGAGGATTTATTCCGGGATGCTGGAGCTCAACTCTAGCTCTCGCAGGAGCAGAGAGAAGTCAAGCCCCAAACAGCAAGTTTTTCAGGCTTATATAGGCAAAAACTACAAAAATAAGGGGATGGGGGGTAGCAGACATACCAGGGGCACCTGGCGCCTGGTAAGGCTTTCACAAGGAACTTTTGTTCATTAATCAGCAAACAGGGAGGACAAACGGGAGGTCGGCCATAAAGGGTCCTTGCTAGGCCATTATCAACAAAGGGGAGGAAGGACCAGCAGTGAAGCAGTAAAACATTTTGGTTAGGCCCTTATCTCAGAAGAAATTATCTGTACCGGCTCGGGGCTGTCTCTTGGAACAGTTAGAAAGGTCACATTCCCACGCCATGGGCCCCGAGCGGGGGGGGGGGGGGGGCGAGTAGACACCCCCTTTTTTAAAGTTTTTATATTCTTTCACTGCCTCTTTTCCCATTCTTTCCTGAGGTCCTGCAACTGCCAGTGTCACCCACTCAGCCACGCTGCCCTCCCCATTGCCTTGAGCTAAACTGAGTAGAGGCACCTGCAGGCCTCCTGCCCTGCACCTTTGGCTTTTGCAGGATCTGACACTGGCCAGTCACCCCTTGGAGCTCTCAGCCTCTGTCCCATGATTCTTGGACAGCTCTTCAGAGCTCACACTTGCTAGTCGCTCTGTCACTCAATCATTCCTTCCATAAACACTCATTGAACGCTCCTGTGTGCTCACTCCCAGGTTCCACCGTAGAGGCAGCCCCCTCTCTTCCCCTCTGCAGCATTGATCCACCTGCTACACTAGCAATGACCACTCCTGAGCTTCAGGCCTGAGGTTGGCTGCTTGAGATACCCTACCCTCCGTTGGTGGCTTCTTCCACTCTCCCTGGCTCCTCTGGGCTCCCTAGTTATCCAAGCACACCAGCTGTCAATCACAGAAGCCAAAATCCTGTGGTGCAGGCTGGACCCCTCCTCTCTCCACTTCCCACTGGTGATTGCTCCCCTGATTCTGAAAATGGGTCTGGAATCTGCCTGTGCATCTTAGCTGACTCTTTTCATGCCAGGTCTCCTGACACCCCTGTCCCTCAGTCTTGGCAGTGGCTTGTCAAATGGGTGCCTGCCTCCTGCAATTTCTCAGCCCTATGGCACCTCTCAGCATTCACCCTGGGTGACCTTCATTTTGAACCTCCCCTCCCTCAACCTTCACACTAGCTACACTATTTATTTGCAGTCTAGCTTCTCTACGGCTCTTTCAGTGTGCACCAAATCCTCTATCAGCATCCCATCACCACTTCCAGCCTCAGAGAAGCTCATACACATCCACAGCTTTCGTTGAAATATTCCCAGAAGGCTCCAAAACCTCTACTCCAGCCTCTCTTGAGAACCTCCAGATCTGTTTCCAGCTTGGATGTCCCAAGACACCTCCAACACAACATGCTCAACACACCATTCACCATCCTCCCCCACCAAAGCCTCTGTGCTGCTCCTCTCATCACCTGTGCCCCGTCATCCAGACCATGTTGGGCATCCCTCTCTCTTTCCCTTGTTCTGTCCATCACTCCCTCAGCTGCTCCCAACTCTGATGTCTCGCTCACATACCCAACCAAGCCCAGGTGGTGGGCCCCCCTGGGCAGTACCATGGGCTCCTGTTGCTGAAGGGGCATTCCAAACCATATCTTGCTGAGCTCCAGGGCCTCACCTCTATCCTGGCCTGGGAGCTGTGCGATCTGGTGGATGGGAAATATCCAAGTGACAGCTCAGGTCTGAGGTCTGCATGCAGAGAGGGTGGGGTCACCTGAGGCACCAGAGGGACTCTCCCTGGGGAGAACAGCATAGTGAGATAATTAGAACACTTTGAACAAATCTGGGGAAGGAAGCATCCAGCCAAATGTTTACCAACCAACCAGAAGACGAGGAGAGAATATGTTTACATGTTTGCATACACACACATACATACACCTGCATATATACATGTATGAACACAGCACATCGATTCCCTTAGAAAACTCTCATTGGTTCTTTCCAAACAGGTGTTTGTATAGCCCACCTATGCTTGCCCTCAACTAGCAGATGAGTGTGGCTCCAAATTGGATCTCACCGGTCACATCCTAAGGCACTCTTGGTTAGGCTTCAGCTCCTCACGGAGTTGCTCACTGTCCCAATGTCACGTAGCCAGTTAGATAGAAGTCATAGTAAGGCTTGAACTCGGGGCTGACTGACCCCCAACTTAGGGTTCTCTTTCCAGCCCCATACAGCCTCCTGAGGGACCTGGTTCTAGAAATCCAAAGTCAGACAAGCCTCATCTGTCAAGGGGCCTGACTCTGGGGACTTTCCTGAGGCAGCCGTCCCGGTGAGCATCACAGGGTTGGGCTAACCAAGAGGACCAGATGCAACTGAAAGGACTATGCTTCTCTCAGGCATGAGCAAGGGGACAGGGGCCTAGAGCTGTGTGTGTGTATATGTGTTTGTCCAAGGGTGATGAGAGCACAAGCTGTGACAACAATCAAGGGTTTGTCTGTGTCTCCTCCCTGTCACTTGTCCCCTCTCACCTTGTCAGACTGCCTGCCTCAATGCCAGCACCGAGGGGCCTTGGAGGCCACTACCCTTGCCTCCTGGCCAGAACATGCTATCACCCTGCCCTCATATGATAGCAGAGGGACCTCAGGAATTTTTATTTTAAAAGTAATCTCTATTTTAATTCCTTCTTCTCACTTTTGCCTTATTGCTTTACTCAGGGTAATGGCTGCCCTGAACTCAAGATATTTGGAGATATTTTAGCCAACACAATACCCCTTTCTTCAAAATATGCTGCTGGGCCCTCATGGTGTTGCTCAGTGGTTGAACATCGACCTACAGAGTAGGAGGTCATAATTCAATTCCCAGTCTGGGCACGTGCCCTGGTTGTGAGCTCCATCCCCAGTAGTGGTTGTGCAGGAGGAAGCTGATCAATGATTCTCTCTCATCATTGATGCTTCTATCTCTCTCTCCCTCTCTCTTTCTCTATGAACTCAATAAAAATGTCTGCTAATTAATAGAAAAATCTTATTACTTTCATATATATATTATGTGACTGACATAAACTTTACTGATACCCAACTTACTGCTTCATTTCTGAATGATTTACTCAAAACTGCTGGTATAGTTATTGTATCCCCACAATGTCTTCTACCTTCCATCTTCAAGTCTGAGCTGTGTAATCCCTTTCTGCAGTGACCTCACAACCTAATACAGGAGATGACTTAGCATAAGATGAGTCTGAGGATAAAGTTTTTAAAATTTTGTCTTATTGCTTAAAATATTACAAAGAGTAGTTCATATGACTCCCTTTTATCCCCTTGACATCCCCCCAGCCTCCCCTTCTTCCCAGTGTTTTGTGTCCATTAGTTATGCTTACATGCATGCATAAAAGTCCTTAGGTTGATCACTGGCCCAGAGCAACATGGCAATCAATGAAAGAATATTACCAGAAACAACCGAAGGAGGATCTTACAAGTACAATCTATGGTCCCTATAAGTAAAGAACCAAAGCTGACATAGGCAGCCACAAAATGACTTTACCTAGAAGAAGGGGGCAGAGGTGAAAGCCATGGGTATGGACATAATAAACCCCCCAGAAAATGGAAGAACAAGCTGGACCTTTTAATCTATCTGAAAAATTCCTGACTCCCAGACACTCCCTGTACTTTTTTGAGACAACTGGTGCTGGGATGCTCACGGAGTTCTTTACTCAGAGCTCTTCCCACAACTCAGCACTGGCAGCCACAGGACATTTGACAAGAAAATGGGGGATTTAGCAGAGTCCATGGACTTCATGTGGGAGAGAGAAAGGTGGAGAATATAGGAAGAAAGGACATCCCTTGAGGGCATTAGGAGAGATGTGAAGGTCTTACCTACAGATGATACAAGTGAAAAATCTTCCAGCATCACATCACAGTACAGGAGTCTCTGCGCCTCATTAAGGATCCCCCACTGCTCCTGAGAGAAGTCAATGGACACATCCTCAAAGTTCATGACCTGTCATTTTAGGAAGAGTTCACCCATGATCAGCTTCTCTCTTAGAATTTTACGTTCATCATACACTTTACCCTCCACATCCTTTGGCTCCCGCTACTTCACAGTTCAGGAAAGATACCAGGACTTGGTCTCATTGAAATCAATCACTATATTTCTACTGATACTATATCTTCACAAAATAATAAAGGCAGGTAAACAACTGGATGATACCTATGCTCTGGGCATACATGTAGACGAAACATCCTCTTGTCATGAACATATGGCTTTTCTCCAGTGTGAACTCTGTGGTGTACAGCGAGCTTAGACCTTTCACTGAAGGACTTCCCACATTCACTACGCTTATACGGCTTTTCTCCAGTGTGAACTCTGTGGTCTTTAATGAGGTCAGATTTTTCACTGAAATGCTTCCCACAGTCACCGCACTCATATGGCTTTTCTGCAATGTGAAGTCTGTGGTGTATAGTGAGGTGAGACCTTTCACTGAAGGACTTCCCACAGTCACTACACTCACAGCACTTTTTTCTAATGTGAAGTCTGTTGTGTTTAATGAGAGTAGTGCTTTCACTGAAGACCTTCCCACAATCAGTACACTCACAGAGCTTTTCTTCAGTGTGCACTTTCCTGTGTTGAACGTGGTTGAAGATTCGTATACAAACTTTCTCACTTTTATTATCCTCACTAGGGCCCCGGTGCACAAAAATTTGTGCACTTGGGGGATGGGGGTCCCTCAGCCAGGCCTGTGCTCTCTTGCAGTCTGGGACACCTCGGGGGGGGGGATGTCCACCTGCTGGCATGCCTGGGCAGCCTGGGTGAGGGGCTGAGAGCCATTTTCAGGCTGCCCACAGCCCCTTCAGGGTTCGTGCACTGGGTGGTGGGAAGGCTGGTGAGGGCAGGCCTGGACGTTTCCCACCGGAGGGCCCACGATTGCACATGCCTAGTGGGCCCACACCGCTGAGGGGACACACCTGGCGCAGAGTTGGGTGGCAAGCCAGGGGCGGATGCTGGTGCAGAATCCCTCGGTGGGGCCCTGCTGCTGAGCAAACACACCCGGGGTGGAGCTGCGCAGTGAACTGGCTTCGGATTCTCCGCATTGTGCAGCAGACACTCCTGCACACTCTGTGGAGGCCCCTGGGGGGCGGATGAAATTAGTGGACCCTGGAACTGGTGTTCCTGGACACCCTGCAGAGGCCACCAGGGCAAAGCCAGGCAGTGGACCTAGGACAGGCGTTCCTGGATGTCCCGCAAAAGCCCCTGGGAGGCAAAGCCAGGCAGCAGACACAGGACGGCTGCTCCTGCACACCCTGCAGAGGCCCCATGCTCCTGCATGCCCTGGGGAGCCCCCCAGGGGGTGGAGCCAGGCAGTGTACCTGGGACAGGCGCTCCTGGATACCCCTCGGAGGCTCCCAGGGGCGGAGCTAGGCAGCAGACCCAGGACAGCTGCTCCTGGACACCCGAGGAGGCCCCAGGCCACAGCCCCCCTCCCACTGAGCTGACACACCTGGCTCAGCTTTGCGGGCTGGCCGTGGAGTCTCCCAGTGCAGAGCCGCCCTGCCAGCTTCCATCTGAGCTGGGTTAATTTGAATACAGCCGCTCTGATTGGCTGGTGGGCATGGCTGTGAGCAGAGGCTCAGCCAGCCTAGGCAGGCAGTTGCAACAGAAGCCTTTGGTTTGCTCTAGCTCCATGGCTGTTGGCCTCCATCTTGGCTGGGTTAATTTGCATACAGCCACTCTGATTTGCTGGTGGTAACAGTCAATTTGCATGTTTCTCTTTTATTATATTAGATAAATCATATCTCCAGAGCAGAGACCTTTCTGAGAAGCAACTTTCTGTTTCTGGCTGGCAGCTGTTTCACATTCAACCCACTGGTGGTGTCTTTTTCCACCAAGAAATCCCTGTGAAATCTCATTGTTACTGTGTGGTTCCTCAGTGTTATGAGTGGCCTGGCACTGGAGAAGCCCTGAGATGGCTGGGGAGTCTTTTCCAACCTCCTTACTATCTGCAGGCACCCTGGGAAACTCAGCACAGGCGAGGCACTCTCCACACCTTCTTTCCATGGCTTCTCTTTACTGGCATCCTTCTGTTGCTGGTGAGGGTTTGCACTGAAACACAAGTCTCCACAGACACATAATTTAAGAACACATTTTTCTCAAAGTATGCCACTTGTAACTCAATCAGGTGCAAAATATCTTTTAACACTGAAAAGCACAGCTTACACAGATGGGTCTTCTGGGTGGCAGCAGCTGTCTTGGAAGTCCTGCGTGAGAATCTCCTACAGATACACTGTTCTCACAATGGGCCTCCACATCATCATTTTATGCCTAGGACTTGAAAACAGAGAAATGATGAGGGTATGATTGTTGACACTGGTGACAGGGACAAGTCCCATTATAAAACTGTATTCCACGTACTACCTTGGTTTCATGCAATTGTGTGAAAATAAAAGACCTGTAGGATGGCTTAATAGGAGGCCCCTATAAAGTTCTTGACCACTGAAGATTACAATACAGGAGTGATTTCAACAGAAATAAAGCAAAAACATGGCAAGCAACATATGGAAGAGGAGCACACTGTCCAGCTCATCCTGCTGCTAATAGCATTCAGTAGTTCTTCCTGTGCTGGTGCCGTGGGCAAGCTGTGCAGAATATTGTTACATCATTTGAGTGCAGGAGATTGGCAGAACCCATGGGTGACAACAGGTAGGTCTTTGATGGTTTATTACAAACAGAGCAACCCAAACCTGGCTGGTCAATGGCACCTTATTTACACACTCAAACAAAAGAGGTCTCATGCCAATGAATGATGATTGAGCTAAATTAACATAATCAGGTTATATAAGTGTGTTCTTATGCAGTATACATAGTTCTACTGCTGAGTGATTGTGCCCAAACATAAATAAGGCATAAGGGGCCCTTACCATTGTGATACTGTTGTGTCTTTTCCTGTATACATGGGCATGGCAAGTTAGCCTTGAACTCCTGGTATACTCTGGACAGGGCCCCTACAGCAGACTATATATATGAATGCCTAAGAGACCCAACAAATGAATGACCTATTGTCTGGTTGCTCTGATGCGCACTGACCACCAGGGGGCAGATGCTCAACGCAGGAGCTGCCCCCTGGTGGTCAGTGGGTCCCCACAGCAGGAGGGATGCTCATCTGACTGACAGAAGGAAGGTGCCTTGCTCACAGCTGGCAAGCCCAGCTGCAGCAGTGCCAGCCTCTCCCACCTCCAAGCTAGTGTTCTACCTAGAGGAAGCAGCTGCAAGCATAGTGGGGCCAGGATGAGCAGGAGTGTTGTGGCACCCGTCCCTAGTACAGATTTGGTTATAATACCCTAAACCTGGAAAGAACCAATTTTATAGACACAGCGATAGATGAAGTTGCTATCCATAGAATAAAACAATATTTGGCAATAAGACAAGCTCAATTATTGACATAAGCATTTGTATAGTATCTCAAAATATCTGTAGCATTAAGGAATCCAGTATTTGTTAAAAAGTACACAACTTGCAGTGCCAAAGGAAAGAAAAGGAGGAATTGCCTAAAAAGCAGCATGTGAAACAGAGACATACAATATGTCAGAAAAAGAATTCAGAATAAGGGTCATACAGTTCATAAGCCAGATGGAGGAAAAAAATCAATAATTTATGTAAGTGCCTATAAAATTATGAAAAATATGAACTAATTTAATGTAAAGGATGGAAAATGAATGATTGCATGGAAGACTGAGAGAGTCAGAAAGAGAGATTATAAAAGGGCAGGAGGAAAATGTAAAGTGTGGGAAATGTAGGATTAGAGTTGTTTTTCTGGAAAATAGTGCTATATAATAAAAAGGTAACATGCAAATGAACCCTCACACCCTCACAATATGACTGCCTACCACTAGGCTTGCAAGGACCGGGGTAGTAAAGAACAAGCAAATTGCTGAACAAACAGGCTGCCGTAGATGACCAATTTGGCAGGGTGGTTAGTGAGAGACAAACAAATGACTTAACAGCAGGTGGCATGCGGTGACCAGGTTGGCAGGGGGAGCTGCATGAGGGATGACCAGGCCAGGAGTGTGGGGCAGGTTGTGGAGAACAGGCCAACAGGGGCCAGTAAGGGGTGACCAGGCCAGTGGAAGAAGAGGGTGGTTAGGAGTGACCAGGGGTCGATCTACTGGCAGTTGGATATCCTCCAAGAGGTCCCAGATTGGAGAGGATGCATGCTGGGCTGAGGGAACCCCCTTCCCGTGCACTCATTTTGTGCACCAGGCCTCTAGTTAATACATAAAGATACAGCAATAACCTTTGCTTTTACCATGTACCTCAGCTGAGTGGGTGTCATCCAGTGCACTGAAACGTCCTGGTTCAATTCCAGGTCAGTGCACAGCTCCTCCTGGGTCCCCAGTAAGGCCTGTGCAGGAGGGAGAACATGTATGTTTATCTCTTTCTCATCCCATTCCTCCTCTTTTCCTGAATAAGATAAATAAAGTAAAGGTATTTTAAATAAATATATTTAAAAAGTACAAGTGCTATGGTTTCTGTACTCACAACTAAAAGTGTACTTTTGTCACACCTTGTATATAGTGAGAGATAAGATTGTTTCACCTGTGGTGGTTTCACAGCCATATCTCTAGGTCAAGGCTCACAATATAACACACATTAGAAAAGTGAGCTTCCTTGCATGTCAGTTCTCATTTCCTTGGAGGAGCATCATTGCCTCAATGGCAGAAAATATTGGCAAACAGTGAAGACTATGCCATGGATTCAACAGGAATGCTGACTGGTAAAAAAAAAGACACATCCTGGGAATGATTACAGGATCATCCTTCCTCCAGCTTTGAGTTCTTACATATTGAGAAATGACCTTGATATGAACACCATATAGACACCATGGAATCCACAAAACTATTAAACTTTTTTTCTCTGTCAATAACTTTAACTACAGGAAACAGTTATAGAGGTCCAGAGAATATCTGTACACAAAGGTCACACAAGCCACAGGTCCAAGAACATTTGCGGATTGACGTTCAAAAGACACACTTTCCATATAATTTACTGCAGTCACTTTCATCACTGAATATAGTCTTTCTGTCTCACTACAATGTTCTGTAGTTTAACAGAACTTACAACAAATGTCGCAAGACTATGAAATTCCATACTTCATGGTACATGGCTCCTTTGTAGTATCCCTAAACATTGCTGAGACTTATGTAACACATACTGTGAACAGAGAACATGTTTCCTTTTGTGAACAGAAGAACAGCAAAGGCCTCCTCTTTTGGATGACCGTTGACCTCACCAATAACCAAGGTCCCAGGATGAAAATTAAAACCACAAAGTAAGTCTGTCTTTCTTTCAAGGGTTTGGTAACAATGCAAAATAAACTCTCCCGTCATAAGTCCAAAGATTTCATCTACTTAAAACAATTTGCTTTTATTTTAAATTAAGAATGAACTGTTAATTGACCCAAGAAAAACCATTCCTCATTTAGAAATAATTAGAACACTATTAACCCATTGATTTACATCCTAAATGTTTAAATTCTGCTCTGAGGATACCTGCATATTTGTTCTCTAAATGTCTTTCTTGCATGTGCCAATGTAACAATCCTTTCACAGAAAGCCATGTACAAAATGCTTTTGTTAAAATGTTTTCCAGTCCGACCTATGTGACTCAGTGATTGAGTGTCAAACTATGAACCAGGAAATCATTATTCCATACCAGATCAGGGCCCATCTCAGGTTGGGGACTCATCCCCATTATGGGGCATGCAGGAGGCAGCCTGTCAATGATTCTCTCTCATCATTGATGTTTATATATTTCCTTCCTTTTCCTTTTTCCTCTGATCTTAATAAAAATATGTATTTTAAAAGTAAGTAAAGTATTTTCCAAATATACAGCTTTACTTTGTTCATTTTTCTTCTAAACTACACATTAGTGAGTCTGTCAAATTGTTTTTTAGGCAGTTGACTGGGAGCTGAGCTCTCTAGATAAGACTCCACATAATAAAATGAATGTGTTGTTCCCTAAAAGGAATGGATTGATTTCTGTAATTCAGCTG
>PVJC01044885.1:0-13917 GCA_004026665.1 Murina feae | reverse complement strand
TCCCCTCTCCAAATGACAGGGATGTCCTGGAAGGAGACAGCGCCCCCTGCAGTTCCTCTTCATCCCTTAGGTCAGGGAGGACGCAGCTGTTGCCCACTGAGGTCTTTAATGTCTTCCCGACACGTGGTCCTTCCCCTTTTCACAGGCCTGAGGCAGCACCGCCATCTACCTGACGTGGGTGATGGCTCTGCTCTGGGTGCCTGCGGTCCTGTGTGTGATGTCTCCATGCAGGGCAGTGGCGGAGATTCTCATTTCAGGACAGTGATGCCAAGTTTCATTTCAAAGTTTTGTTTCTAAGTTTATGTAGTGACGGATTGACCCAACTGTTGTAACCCGAAGCTCGGAGGACCCGAACCCTGGGTTTCTCCAAGGGGTGACGACTCAGAATTCATAAGGAACCAAAAGCGGTGACTTCCAGAACAACCAGGGAGACTGCGGACCTTGTCAAAGGGCAGCAGGCGGGTGCGCGCACTGGGCTTGGTTCCCGGGGTGGGACGGTGCATGCAGACAGGCGCCCGCTGGGACTGTGCTGGCTCAGCGCAGACCCTCGGGCCCCAGGGGCCCACTCACTTCCTCCCTGCAGTCCCGCAAAATGAGGGCAGGCACCCTTCGCCCAGTTAACAAACCCCACACCCGTGGTGTTGCAGAAAGACCAAAAACACTAAGCAACGCTTTGAAGACGTGGAGAAACCACAGTTTTAATAACACCCGTGGACTCCGGGGTATCCCAAATCCAGAGTGCCGGTAACACGCAAGAACCTTGCTTTATAACTGCCTCTCCAGTTCATTGATTTGCAAATATACTCCCTCCCCCCAAGGCCCTGAAAGGAGTACCCTGTTCATGTACCCTTCCCCCAGGTGTGCTTAGGTTCTGGGCTCAGAACAAAGCCCTACCGCAGGACACGGCTTTGTTTGGTTTAATGGCCTAACATTCCTTGCAAAACCAGTCTTCCTCACCATGACAGTCCCCTCCTGCCTGCCCATCCCCCAGCAGCCAGCATTTACTTTCTGTCTATGAATGCCTCTCCTCCAGGGGCCTCAGAGAAGTGGAGTCACAGGGGATGTGTCCTCCTGGGACTGGCTGATGTCACTGAGCATTATGTCCTCAGGGTCATTGGGTGGTAGCCTGTGTGGGAACCTCCTTCCTGGTTCAGCTGCCTCACAGTCCACTGTATGTATTCACGGGGCTCAGGACACAGTCCCCCAAAGATGGCCTGTGGCGTTGGGGTATTTGAAGCTGAAGGACTTGAGAAAGGGCAGGGCATGCAGGACTCTCTGCCAAGTCTCTGGGCAGGTCATGGGCCCTGATGATAGAGGTGCTGCCCTCTGCAGGCCTGAGGCCATACTTGTCTCCAGATGCAGAGCCATGGAGCGGCATCCGAGTGGACAGGCTTTGTCATGTCCCTCCAGGGCCCCACGCTGACCTCATTGCCTCTGTCCTGTCACATCTTTCTAGAATTTTCCACCCTTCACCCAACCAGCATAAGACCACCCACGGAGTAATATCCTTACCCAGGCTCCTGTGTCTGGTCAGACTTATACCAAACTAGAGGCTCTATGCACGAAACTCATGCAAGAGGAGGCCTTCCTTCTCCCGGCTGCCAGCACCGGGTTCCCTCCGGCACCCAGGACCTGGACTTCCCTTGCAGCCCCAGCTTTGTCCAGAAGGTCATTCCGAAGGACATCTGGAAGCGAGGAATTCACACAGAGTTTACCTGGTAGCCTTTTCTTAAAGGCACAGTTCAGTGGCTTAGGTGCATGCCCAAGGTTGTGCACACCGCACCGTTGCAAATTTGCAAATTTGTGTGATCTTGCAGAACAGAAACTAGACATTCTTAAGCCGGGGCTGCAAGGGATGCCTGGGCCCCGGGTGCCAGGGGAAGGAAGGCCTACTCTTGCATGAATTTCATGCATCGGGCCTCTAGTTATAGATAATGTCTATGCTTTTTTTTTTCCAGAAATCTGTCTTTTGCTTCAGAGGTCAAGACCTTCAAGGGGTCAATTAGTCAAGAATTTTAAAAAGTAGAGGGATGGAGGATGAGGGAGGGCTAGAGGGGTCAATGGGGGGGGGGAGGGAGACATGTAATATTTTCAACAATGAAGATTTAAAAAGTAAAAAATAAAGGCATAGTGGGGCCCTGGCCAGTGTGACTGGGGTTAGAGTATATTCTCATGCACCATAGGGTCACAGGTTCCATTCCGGGTGAAGGGCACGTGTTAGAGATACGCTGTGCCCCTTGGGGTCCCCTCCTCCGCATCCAGCACAGAGGGGAGATTAGAACCGGTTCCTGCAATCCAGGAGGCGCTTTGGGGATTAAGGAAATAATGAAAGACAGACATACAATAGATTAAAAGCTTGGGCTGGGTGAGGTGCCTGCCTTCTGGAGGGACAGGCACACCGAGAGAGCACCAGCTCCAAAAGCTGTTTATCAAATACTCCAATTATAGGAAGCTACATCAATCTGGGCAGGAGCGTCAGACTGGATGGTGCTAAGTCTCTGACTGATAGCACCCCCAGAGCGTGGCTTTTACCCTCACACTGAGTCCCAGTTGAGTGTATTCCAACGGCCCTCAACAGGCACGTACCCAGGTTGTGGGTTGTCTCCCTACCCCAGGGGGTACCTCCAGGAGGCAACCAGTTGATGTGTCTCTCTCACATAGATGTTTCTCTCTCTCTCTCTCTCTCCCCCACCCCCTTGTACTCTCTCTGAAAATCAATAGAAAAATGAGGATCAACAAAGAGAAGAGTACAGGGGAAAGAAAGAGCTTTCTCCTCGCCGTAAGCATATTCCACAGGCCCATCCATTCACTTGACTCACTCTTGCATCTCCAGATAAACACCTCCTCTCCTCCATCCGGGTCTCAGGAACCCACCCTTGGGCACTGGCCCTTGAGGCGTCTCCCAGTTTTGTCCAGTCCCCAAAACAGGACCCCGGAAGTCCTCTGTTGCGCATGCACTCCCCCCAGCCATCCTGGGAAAGAGAATTGCTCCCATGGGCAGTGCTGGGAGAGCATGCACTTGTGTAACTTTGAAGGTCAGATGGACAAGCCATGGAGAAGTCAGACGGACACTCCTGGCCACGTGCAGAGGCCTTGTTCCTAGTGACCATCGTTTCGCCTGCCAGAGATGGTGGGCTCTCTCTCCCGCCCTGACTGCACCCCCGCACTGGGGCCCTAATGGTGCTTATTGAATGAATGAGT
Organism: Murina feae; assembly: GCA_004026665.1. NCBI lineage: Eukaryota > Metazoa > Chordata > Mammalia > Chiroptera > Vespertilionidae > Murina > Murina feae. The sequence continues at coordinate 10,716 of PVJC01044885.1, read as the reverse complement.
GAATGAGTGAGTGAGTGAATGCTAGAGTGATACCCTCTCCCCAGGTCTGGCTAACATGGAACTTCAACCACCATCAGAGACCTACACATTTCTAAGCTCATCCGTTCAGCTCCTCCTCAGTAGCTTAGGTGCTGTCCCAGGTGGGTCCCTCTGGAAGCCGACTGACCCAGGGACCAGGGCTCAAGTGCACGGTGACCGCAGGAGGCATCAGTGGGGGTGGGGAAACGAGAAGGGGAGAGGTGTCTTAGGGAGGTGATACTGTGGCGGAGTGGGTCTCAGGCCAGCGGGTTCTCAAGGAGAAACAACACGGTGGGGATGGGGGAAGGGACCTGGGGTGGTAGCTCTCCGAGTCTCATCTCCAGCGGTGCGTGGGGCCCTCTCACACTGCGTGGAGCAGGCTGAGCCTGGCGCAGGAGCTTGAGGAGAGAGATGTCCTTGGGCAGGGAGGGCCACTGGGCATGAACGGGCCCCAACAGTGGGTGAGCCTGAGGGCACAGGAGGAGGGAGGACAGGAGTCAGACACATGGGAGGGATGGGGTGGGGAGGTCAGCTGTGTCTGGGGAAGCCCTGGAGCAGAGGGGCCCACCAGGCAGCCTCGTAGTTTGGGGAAGGCACCCCAAGTGCTTCTCATGCCCCCACCTGGAAATCCAATGTAACTTACTGAACAGTTTAGGCCTGGCCAGTGTGGCTCAGTGGTTGAGCACCAGGAGGTCCCAGTTCCATTCCTGGTCAGGACACATCCTGGGTTGCAGGTTCGGTCCCCAGTAGAGGACGTGCGGAGGCAGCCGGTCAACGATTGTCCCTCATCCTTGATGTTTCTCTCTCCCTCGCCTTCCCTCTCTGAAGAGATAGTTTAAGGTGTCCTGAAAGGACGGGGATTTGTGTCTTAAAATTGTGGGTCAGGACATAGATACACATAATGTTACTTTAAAAAACTCTTCTATCTATTGAAAGTGACCTGGAGGCACTTGTAATCAAGGAAGGAAGTTCTCCTTGAAGAGAGAGAAAGGAGGAGGCAAAACCAGCATTAAGAACACACGCCAGCTGCCAACAGAGCAACTCCTAGCGCCACTCCCAGGGCCCGGACCAGAGGGCACCTCGGAGCGGGGAGGCCCTAGGCAGCTTCCAGGGGGCTCACTGAGAGGACCTCGCCCGACTCCTGAAAGAAAAGGCTGCACTGGAAACAGAAGATGCCCAGGCGGCAGGGCCCAGCTGGGAGGGGCTAGGAGATCCAGATGCCGGGACAGACCTGCCCTCCTGCAAGGAGAGTGGGGAACGAGGCCTGTCAACCAATGATCATTGGCGCCAATTCAAGCCCAACAGGAATCTGCAGTTTAGGGTAAAGAAGGCAACTTGATTCCATGCAAAACAGCTCAGCAGTGATACAGCCCTGCCGTGGGGCAGCCCTGGGCAGAGGTCGTCTGGGGCCAGGTCCCTCCAAGGCTGTGGGCTCCCCTCCGCGCTCTGCTGCTCCACGCTGCTCTGTGGTGGTTGCGTTGCCCTGTGCCAGCTGCTTCCGCTGCTCAGTTCTGTGCCAGGGAGACAGCGTCAGCATCTCAGCTCCAGCTGGGGAAATGCAATCTGGGGAGGAAAGGGCAAAGGCGCGCCTAGAGCCAGAGGGCGGCTGATTGGCAGGGGGCCCTGCCTTCAGTGCCTGATTGGTCCAGCCTCCTTCAAATCCTCACAGTCTGATTGGTCCAAAGGGCACTGTCCTGTTTGGTCAGAATGGAGCCACTCTGATTGGTCAGTAAAGATGCTGATGGGGAGGCGGGGCCTGGTGGCTCAGCCGGCTGGAGCACTGCTCCTGGACCTTAAAGGGTTGTAGGTTCCATCCCCAGTCAGGGTGCAGGGAACAGGGTTCTGTTAGGCATCAACATCAGGGGAGCTGGGTGAAGGGTCTATGAAAACTGCCTGTGCGACTTTTCATCAAATCTGAAATGATTCTAAAGCAAACTGTTTGGCCCCGGCCTGTGTGGCTCCGTTAGTTGGCTGGAGTCATCCTGGGCACCAGAGAGTCTTGGGTTGGATTCCTGATCGGGGCACATTCTTCCCACACTCACATTTAACATGTAAAGTTCAACGGGCATAGGGGGAGGTGCCTAGGTTCCACAGTGAGTGAGGTGGGGCCTGTGACTCAGGCTGAGTGCTGTGGGAGCTTTCTTGGTGTCAGCCCCTGAGTAGGGAACGGGATGGATCAACACTTACCGACCCATGCGTGTCTGCCACGTTGACCAGGCTGGGTCCCACACCCGGTCCCCTGCTCCCTGCCTGCCATCTGCCTCACGAACTCCTACTCACCTTTCAATGCCCACTCAGATGCCACCGCCTGTCCATCACTTCTTACCCTGTTGGATTGACTCCAGACCCCAGTTCCAGGGCCTCGTGCATTGAGGGCTTCCCCATGCCTGTGGCAGTGTGCCACGCTGTCCTAGCACCCCATGGTGCTCTTCTCGCTGGGCCCCAGGAGTGGTCTCCTCAGCCTCACAGACCCCAACGCTACCTTCGCCCACCCCATCACTGGCCTCTCTCCATCCACCCTGCTCTGGTGAAGTGGCCATGTGCCAGCTTGAGGGCCTCCTGGAGGTCCCAGCTGAGGCAGATGGCTACCCTGACCTGACTCACCTGTGTGCTTCCTGGGCCTTGGCCTCTGTGTCTGTCATCAGACTGGTCACACTGGGTGTCACACCTGTCTCCCAGGCTGGGTCTGAAATCTCCCGGACTCTGACTGGGGCAGATGTCACACCTGTCTACTTGGTGTGACAGGGATGTAAGAGATTCAGTGGTAACCAGCACGACCCAGGGCCCTGCCAGGTGCTTCACAAATGTCAGCCTTTTCAATCGCCATGACAACCCTGGGAGGGAGGTCACGTCCCCATTTCCTGATGGAGGAAACCAAGGGGTTGACTGTCCATCAGTGGAGCCGGGTCAAGAGGTGAGCAGCAGAGGAGGCCGGATGTGAGCCCAGGCTTCAGAAATGACATTCGCATCGTGAGCCGAGCACGCCTCCGAGGTGCTGAGGGGCTGGGGCCCTCAATAGGTGCTGTCCCCAAGAAAAGAGAGGGGACAGTGGGGCTCCCAGGGAAGAAAAGGTGGGGTCCAGGAGGCAGAGTGGGTGCTTGGAGAGGACTTGTTGGAGCCTGGTGACTGGGAGGAGAGCCTTACACTTTAACTTTTTAAAGTGAGGTCTTGTTTTGGTTGGTTGTTATTTTTAAAATAGTTTTTATTGATTTTTAGAAAGAGGAAGGGAGAGGGGGAGAGACAGAAACATTGATCTGAGAGTAAAACATTGAGCATTTGCCTCCTGCACACCCCCTAGTGGGGACTGAGCCCACACCTGGAGCGTGTGTCCTGAACTGGCATGGAATGGGCAACGTTTAGGGCACCGGGCAATGCCCCACCAACTGAGCCACCTCTTGCAGGGCTAAAGGGCACATGCACAAGGCCAAGTGCACTGGTTTTGAATGAACAACCGGGCGAGTGTTTTGCAAGTGAACTTCCTGATGTAATCATATCAAACTGGCAGTTTCCAGCCCCATGGAAGCCCCATTCATCTCCCGGTCACCTCCTCCTAGATGGACAGAGAGACTGAATGGGGCCGGCAGGAGGGACCCAGAGGTGGAGCCCAGTGTCCTCAGGGCGTGGAACTAGCTTGGGCATCACCTGTTGTGCACTGGCCTTTTCCCCACCCCCTCACAGCGTCTGGGGGCCCTTCAGTGCCCTGTGGGGGTGAACCCAGGTTCCATAGGATGGTGCTTCTCTGCAAGCCTGGCCTCGGGGTAACCATCACAGGTAGATCCCAAACAGCCATCCCCAAATTTGCAAATCTCATTCCTGATGCACAAAATACACAGAAACCCCGACAGCCCCCAGGCCTTTACCCCCGCCCCCAATCCTGCCCCAGGGGACTCTCACCCTTCTGTACCCCTCTCTGCCTCCCTGCCTTTGCTCAGACTCTTCCCTCTGCTCCCCTCTCCTCTCCCTGCCTGGCGAATTCTCACTTAACCCCCAAGGCCCAGCTACAATGTGGTATTGTCTCTGAAGGCTCTCCATCTTGTCCCCACTGAACACCTGCCCCGCCCCCCACTCCCCAGGAACTCTCACTGCATCACACAGCCTGCTTTAGCCTGTGTGTCTCCTTCGCTGGACAGCAGCCTCCCTGGAGGCAGCTTAGACACCCGGGGCCTGGGAGGCAGGATGTGTCGGAGGTGTCAGTTTCTCCTCCTTGAGGTCCTCGTGAGGTCCAGCAGGATGGCCCTGAGCCACCTGCACCGCTGAGCAGTTCACATGTGGCTAATGGATTTGTTTTATTTTCCACTTTAAAAATTTTAATTTATAAACCGAAACCGTGTGCCATGCTTTCCCATTAAACAGTGTATTGTTTTAGTAGGATTACATTTCACTTCAGCTGTTGAGAATTTTTCTGGATTGAGATGTGTTTTCAAAGCAAAAGTTTTAGAAGATGGAGGGGAAAAAAAGTATAAATTCTCTTATAATACTTTTCTATATTTATGACAAGTCAAATGGTAATATTTTGGATTGACTGAGTTAGATAAAATCCATTATTGAAGATAATCTCATTTTCTGGCTAAAATATTAAAAGTAACATATGAGGTTTGCTCTATATTTGTACTACGGGCCCGGTGCACGAAGATTTGTGCACTCGGGGAGGGGGGTTCCTCAGCCTGGCCTGTGCCCTCTCGCAGTCTGGGACCCCTTGGGGGATATCCACCTGCTGGCATGTCTGGTGAGGGGCTGATGACTGTTTGCAGGCTGGCCAAGCACCCCCAGTGAGAACCCTCACCCCACTGGGGTGTGGCCAGCCTGGGTGAGGAGCTGAGGGTTGTTTTCAGGCTGCTCACAGTCCCTTCAGGGTTCAGGTCCCTACTGGAGTACCTGGCCAGCCTGGGTGAGGGGCTAAGGGCCATTTTCAGACTTTCAGGCTGCCCACAGCTACCATTGACCCAAGGTCTCAGCAAGGCTGGCTGAAATCAGGTTTCTGGGGTGTATTTATCTTCTATAATTGAAACTTTGTTTTCTTGACCAGAGGCCTAGGCAGGTAAGGAAGCCTCCTGTTTGTTTCAGCTCTGTGGTTTCTATAATTGAAACATTGTTACCGTGAGCAGAGGCCCAGCCAGCCTAGGTAGGCAGTTGCAACAGAAGCCTACTGTTTACTCTAGCTCCATGGCTACTGGCCTCCATCTTGACTGGCTAATTTGCATACAGCCACTCTGATCGGCTGGGAGGCGTGGCTTGGCTGGTGGGCGTGGCTTTGGTGTCTCGGAGTGATGGTCAATTTGTGTATTACTCTCTTATTGGATTATATTAGAGGTGCAGTGCACAAAATTGATGCATGGGGGGGGGATCCTCTCAGCCCAGCCTGCACCCTTGCCAATCCAGGACCCCTTGGGGGATGTCTGACTGCTGGTTTTAAGCCCAGAATCAGGCCTAAACCGGAAGTCAGACATCCCTCTTACAATCCTGCACCACTAGCTCCTAATTGCTCACTTGCCTGCCTGCCTAGTCTCCCCTAACCGCCCCCCCCACTGGCCTAATCGCCTGCCCCCCCTGCCGGTCTGGTCACTCCCAGCTGCACCCCTCTGCTGGCCTGGTTGCCCTTAGCTGCTCCCCACACTGGCCTGGTCACCTCTTATTGCCCCCCCTGCTGGCATAGTCACCCCTAACTCCCCCCTCTGCCAGCCTGGTTGCCCCTCATGGCCCCCAATAGCCTGGTGGCCCCACATAGCCTGCTGTTCAGTTGTTTGGTCGTCCCTCACTAACTGCCACACTGGTCTGGATGTAGGCAGCCATCTTGTGAGGGCATGAGGGTCAATTTGCGTATTGCCACTTGATTATATAGGATTGGACTGTGACATTCTAGATTTGAAGGGAGGAGGGGAGTTGCCTGGTCAACATGGAGCCAGTGTGGCACTAGGCAGCCTTTGTGAAAGGGGCAGGGCATTTCAGGGGCTGGAAACAGCCCACGAGGTCTCAGCCTGACAACACTCCTGCAAGGCCGAGACCCGAGGCCACTGTAACAGGAGCAGGGTCTACAGTGCAGGAGGTGACAATCAGCTGCCACCACCTGGGAGGGCGTTTTCTGTGCTGGGTCTTGCACTTAGAGTGCCACTGACCCCCGGGACCAGGGTCAGAGGACCTGGGACCCGGGCTGACACACTGTGGCAGGAGGTCCTGTTTGGGGTCCTGGGTACCATCTCTGCAAGGCTGCCCCAGGGAGAGGGAGCAAGTTAGCTTCGGGCTCTCAGAAGGCTGGGCTGGAACCAGCAGTGGAGGAGACAGGGAGGGACTCTCTAGCAGTCAGCCCTGCCTCCTGGGAAGGATGGCTCCCTCAGCAGCAAGGCTGGCTGAGGACAGGGTGATGGGAAGGGGACTGGAGGATGAACTGGGTCCTTAGTGGTCGGTCTCCAGGGCCCCATGAGGTCTCAGGCAGAGCCTCTCTGAGTCGGGCCCTGTCAGGGCCAGCCTGACAGGTGAACCAGGATGGCTGAGGTAGGGAGGTGGGAACTGAGAAAAGAAAGACAAGAAAAAGCTGGGGACGGGAGGTCTGCAAGTCATTGATCGACTGCAGCAACTTTATTAACTGAGTAATGCCTTTTATACACAAACACTGAATAGGAGGCTCGTTAACAGAAATGTATTCTTTGTTTCTCCAAACATCTAAGGGAGAGAGTCCTTGGTACAGCATATCTCAGTAAATAGTTACAGACTTCTTGGCAAAGCCATAAAAGAATGCTCTCATTCTACTGATAGTTCACCATCCAAACAAGCCTTGGAAAACTGTGTGGGAGGAGGACTGCATCTTATCAGTCCCTTCGGGTGCAAGGACATTGTCAGCTTACACCTGGCCTCCAGCAGATCCCCCTTCTTTATTTTTTCAATTAGCCAATTAAATTAACCTGAAAACTTGATTACTATTATACTGTAATATTAATGCTTCAATAACAATTTTAGTTTATCCTGTAAATATTAATGGAAAGGATTAATTTGCATCCTTGAGAAGGCCCTAAGCATTTCTGGTGTTAGGCTGGATTTAGATATAGGTCAGCTACTGTTGGTCAAGTCTCTGTTACCTAAGGCCCAATCTGAGTTGTGTCAAGCCTCTGTTACCTGGGTCCTGATCTGAGCTGGGCATGGGAAGTGAAGCAGCCATGGGGCAGGAGACCTCCCTCAAAAGGGGCTAGGATTCATGCCCCTACAAGTATGGGGGGATGAGGTTCTATGCCTCACCTCTGTTGACCCCCAAGTTCTCTCCTGATGGCCCCTCTGCGACTGTGCCTGTCTTAGGTTGTTCCTTCCTTGGGGAATCTTACCCGGCTCTGGCTAACCAGCCATCCTCCGGGGCCAAGCAGGGCAATGTGAGGTTCATTTCTGTCTCCTTGATGGTCTATGCCTCTGTGGCCTCCACGCCCAGTACCTGCCTTGGGATCCCACCATGGCCACCGGTGGGGCCCCGGCACTGATCACAGATCTTAGGGAACCCAGGTTTCTTCTCCAGAGAGGGCCTGGTTCACACCATTGGGCGAGAGACAGATCTATGGTACCAGCCACTACCAGGCTTCAATCCAAAGGTCAGGCAACAGCTGTGGGCAATTGGATTGTAAGAAAAGAGTACCCCTTGGCTAAAAGGGCAAGAAGAGCCAACATAGAAAGCTCAAGAGCCTTTCCAAGGGGCCCTCCACACAGTAGAAGGGATTGAATCCTTTCATGTCCTTTTTATATTATTGATAATCAAAACATTAGTTTGTAAGTTTGTTTGGAATAATTGTACAATATGCTGTTATAAAATATCAAAAATTATAATGACATTGTTCATTAAAAATATTCTGTACTACTTTGCTAGGGGGTAACAAAGCAGAACCTGCATCACTAATAGCTTGAATCTACTAACATGTAAAGTAAAGTTAGTCTGATCCCAAACTGCCAACAGGTGGTTACGAACTCGATTCCAATGCCACAATTGACAGCATGGCAAACAAAGTCTCAGCAGTTCGTTGTACCCCTTGGCAAATGATCATGGTCCCAGCCTCTGTTGTCAGCTACTTCATCTGTCCCCAAGTTGGTGGAGATGCTCTCCGAGTCACCCGTGATCTCCGTGTTGGCGGTGGTGGAGCGAGCGCTGGTGGATTGATCCGCAGCCTCTTGAATGGTGGAGTGAGTTCTTGTTCCACCACTTCGTCCTCCATCGTGACCTTGGAAGGGTCGGACATAGCGGCTGGGGATCCAACGGGGCTCAGAGTACCCTTCAGGAAATACACAAACAGACCCTCGAGCCCATATCAGAACAGGGTCGGGGCCGTGCCATTTCCTGTAAGTAAGTCTTTCCACTGTACCCAAGGGTGGGATCTGGACAGTGAGGACCACTGTCATTCTGCTGCGGTTTTGCCCTGAGCATCACCATTTAAAAAATTAAGGGAATAAAGAGCTTTACTAAGTATGTTAGCAGGGGTATCTACATATTCCCCCTTCTTTATTTTTTCAATTTGCCTTTTCAAGATCTGACGAGCTCGCTCAACTATTCCCTGCCCTTGAGGATTGTATGGGATGCCTGTTTTATGCTGATTCTAAAAGTAGCACAAAACTTCTGGAACACAGCACTTGTATAGGCTGGACCATTGTCAGTCTTAATGGTGTGAGGGATGCCTAGGATAGTAAAAGCTTGTAAACAGTGAGCAATAACATGTTCAGTGGCTTCACCTGTACGAGGGGTTGCAAAAATAAAACCAGAAAAAGTGTCAATAGAAACATAAACATATGGTTGTTTTCCGAAAGATGGAATATGGGTCACGTCCATCTGCCCTAATTGTCCTGGTTTGTAGCCTCGGGGGTTGACCCCTTCTGTGGGAGGAATGAATGTGGTTAGAAGGCATTGAGGACAGAGTTTAACAATTTGCCGAGCCTGTTCCCTTGTGATTCGAAACTGGTGACTCAGGCCAGTGGCATTTTGATGATGGAGAGAATGTGAAGCTTTGGCTGCGTCTAAAGGAGATAATGCGAGATAGGCAGTTTTAGTAAGGTGATCAGCGTAAGTATTTCCTGCAGAGAGAGATCCAGGTTAATCCGTATGAGCTCGTATATGGCCAAAGAAACAGGGGTGAGAACGTTTTCTGAGTAAAGCCTGAACCTGTAGTAAAAGAGTAATTACTTCAGATCGGTCAGTGTCATGTAAATTAGCAGTTTCTAAATGAATGATAATATTTACAATATAACGAGAGTCTGAGGAAAGGTTAAAAGATTGAGCGGAAAGTTTGAGTAACGCCTGATGTTCTGCTTCCAGCTCCACGCGTTGTGCTGAAGTGTGATTAGTCTGAAAAACAAAAGGTCGATTATTGATAACCAAGGCAGCTGTGCCATTGTTAGAACCATCAGGAAACACTAAAGCTGCATGAGGAATTGGTTGAGTCTTGACTACTTTGGGGAAAATGAAAGAATGTTCTGTAAAAAATTGTATGAGTTTATTAGATGGGTAATGAGAGTCCACCATACCTTGATAGCCTTGGAGAGAAAGAGGCCATTTATCATCCATATGAAATAGCCATTGCCTTTGTTGAGCTTTATAGGGTACTACAATGGTATGGGGCTCTCAACCAAAAAGTTCCAGAGATCTGAGACGTCCTGCAAAAATAAGATCTGCCACTGCTTCTGAGTAGGGATAAACTACTTTTTTCGGGGAGGAGTGCAGATGAATCCACTCCAAAGGTCCCTGTTGCCATAAGAGGCCAGTAGGATATACTGGTGTAGCTAATACTAAATACAACCATGGCTGTGAATAATCAATTCTTTGTACAAATTGTTCCTGTGAGGCAGCCTCTATGTGGCAGATAGCATTGCGAGCTGCAGGAGTAAGTTGACGAGGAGAGAGTGTGTCGCTATCCCCACGAAGAATATCAAATAAAGGTTTGAGGTCATTAGTAGTTATGCCCAAAGTGGGCCTAATACAGTTGACATTCCCTAAAAATTTTTGGAAATCATTTAAAGTCTCTAGTTTATCTATCTTGAGTTTAATTTTTTGAGGATGAATTTTTCTTCCCTCTATGATATATCCAAGATATAAGTAAGGGTCTCGTCTCTGAACTTTTTCAGGTGCAATAATTAATCCAGATTTAAGAAGAGCTTGTTGTAAGTCACCATACACCTGTTCTAATTGACATTCTGTATAGTGAGCTAAAAGAATGTCATCCATATAATCCATATAAGCATTCGGGTATTTCTCTTGAACTTCTCGAATTGCCTAACAAACTTTTGATACATAGTAGGGCTATTAGCCATTCCCTGAGGCAATACCTTCCAGTGATACCGGCACATGGGTTCCTTAAAATTAGTAGATGGGACACTGAATGCAAATCGTTTGCAATCAGGGGGATCTAGAGGAATAGTGAAAAAACAATCCTTTAAATCTAATACTAATAGCTTCATCCCACTAGGGATTGCTACAGAGGACGGGAGATGAGGCTGTAAAGGTCCCATAATTTCCATAGTCTTGTTTATTGCCCTTAGATCTTGTAAAAGGCGCCAGTTTCCAGATTTTTTCTTTATAATAAAAACTAGGGGCCCGGTGCACAAAAATTTGTGCACTCGGCGTGGAGGGAGTCCCTCAGCCCGACCTGTGCCCTCTCACAGTCTGGGACCCCTCAGTGGATGTCCTATGATGGCCCCAGTCTGCCAGGTGCCTTCTGTGTGTGTGTGTGTGTGTGTGTGTGT